>CAWUFW010024026.1:0-66552 GCA_963921515.1 Calotriton arnoldi | reverse complement strand
AATCAGTTTGCTGCTGGTCAGTGAGGCTGCCTGCCAAGGCTACACCATCAACTGAACCATCATCAGGGTTCTGTGAGAGCAGGTCAGGGAGTGGATCACTCTCTTCCTCCAGTCCCTCATCAGTAGCCATGAGCAAGCCCATGTCTGCCCTGTCAACATATGGTTTCAGTCTGTTGACATGGAGCACCCTGTGGGGGCTCCTGGGAGTTCCAAGGTCCACCAGATAGGTAACCTCTCCCTTCTGTTCAACAATTGTATGGGGGCCACTCCACGTGTCTTGGAGGGCTGCTGGGGCCACAGGCTCCAACACCCATACTTTCTGTCCTGGCTGATAAACAGTCAACACAGCCTTTTGGTCATGCCAGGCTGTGAGAAAGTGCCCTCTTTCTTGCATGGTATGCCCCCACTTTTTGCTGAATTGCTGATGTGCTTTGACTGAGTGTGCCCTGGGCTCCTGCCAATCAGGTACCCAGGGTCTGTGTTCCTTCCCTTAACTGCATTGAAGCCTAAACCCAATTGGCATCTCTGGCCACAGGTAGGCCCCTGGTAAATGGTACCACTGGTACCCAGGGCACTGTGACCAGAGAAGGCCTCCAAGGGCTGCAGCACTTATTGTGCCACCCTTAGAGGCCCTGTACCCCGACACTCACACTCTGCCTTTGCAGACTGCGTGTCTTGGTGCAGAACAAAGTGAAGAGTCGACATGGCACACATCCCTATGTGCCATGCCCACAAACCACTGCCCTGGCATACATCAGTCACCCCTCTAGCTGGGTGCCCTATGCCAGTGGTGAGGGTACAGGTGCATGAGCCCTGTACCCCTACAGTACCCAGGTCCATTCCTGGGCACTGTAAGTGCAGTGCCGCCATTAAGAGTATATGGCTACACTGAAGACTGGGAAGTTTGGTATCAAACGTCTCAGCACATTAAACCCACACTGATGCCAGTGTGGGATTTAATGTAAAATGCACAACAGAGGGCATCTTAGAGATGCCCCCTGAAACTCGACCAACTCCCAGTGACCTGACTGAGTGGCTGCCGAGGCTGCCACCACCAGACATGTTTCTGGACCCCTGGGTCGGGAGCTTGCCGCTCTCGGGGGCCTGAAACAATGCACATCCTGGGACGAGGTGCCAAGCCTCCTCCCCCAGGATGAGCAGGGTTCACGAAGGAGAAGCTTCAAAGGCATACCACCTTTGTGAGCCTCTCCAGACCACTTGCTGTACTCAGCAACTGGTCCCCACTGGTTCTACCCCCCCACTTGGGCGGGAGACCCGGCGGGAAAAACAAAGTGAGGAAGAGAGGTGTGCCCACCTCTGCCAACTCCACCCCTAAGGTGGGGGAGGCGAGGTGAAGCACAACATCGAGTCCCCGCCATCTTGAGGATGGGGGGACCCAGCCAACCAAGGACAGGCTCCTGCCCCCTCCCACTGGAGAGTGGCAGAGTAGGGGTGTACCCACCCCAGGGAAGGGACCCATTGGTCCCTACCCTTACCTACCTGTAACGCCCCTAAATTCAGTATTTAGGGGCACCCTGAACCTTCCTTCCTCAGATCCCGATTCCGAAACTACAAGAAGAACAAGAAGAAAGAAGACCAGCCGTGCAGCTGCTAACAAGAGAACGACACCAACTGACTTGGCCCCAGCCCTACCGGCCTGTCGACCCTCGAACCTGCTCCTGCTAAACCCAGGCGTCTTCAGTGGTCAGCAACCTCAAAAACCCCGGAGGACCTTACTGCCTTGCTCAACCAAAGACTGGGACTCCCACGAGCAGTGGCTCTGCTCAAACATCTGCAACCCCAGGTCCCGGCCTGAAACCGCGGATCCTGCCCACTCTGCACCCGCCGAGCCCGGCCCGAGCTAAAGTGGACAAAGACCACAAGGATGTCACCCCGGCGACTGTGACCAAGAATCCAGCACCCAAGGACTCACCTCGACGCTCCTGACGACGCCTGCAACCTCAACACCAGGGACCCCTCCAACTGCAACCAGCAGAGGGTAAGATTTCCCGACGCCTAAAGACAGCCCTGCACCCGGCTCCCCACGGCCCCCTGTGCCCAACTCCTGGGTGTCTACCCCACCTACAGCTTCCCAACTTACCTCTCGAAGTGGTGGTCGCACCTGAAGAATCACCGTCCCCGAGTTTGCAGCCTTTGTTCGTCTCGCAGCTTTCCCATTGAAATCCATTGGGCGCCCGACGGCCCAAAAGCCCACTGCACCCGGCTGCCCCAGTGCCGCTGAGGGTGCACCAACTACCCTGTTCGACTTCCCCACTTGCCCTGAGTAAGTGACCAGGAGCTTTGCTCCCACAGCCGCGTGGCCTGCCTGCTAGCAGCCACCAACCAAAGGCCCCCTGCCCGCCATAGGCTAACATTGGGCCTACTCTCTCTGCACCCGGCCGCCACTGTGTCGCTGAGGGGGTAACAACAGTACAATCCTGAACCTGGGAGACCCCTGAGTCTTGCCCCAGAACCTTAACTCTGCCAGCCGAGTACTTACCTGAAAGCCGATAACTTACATTTTCTCCATAGGGTAACATTGACTGGTTTTCACTTGGAAATTCTTCTAAGTGTCGAGTTTTGGAACTTTGAAATATTCATTAAAAATCGTCCGAATAACAAAATCGAAATTACTCACCTGTTCTCAGGAGAGATCCCAGTGCTGGATCTAGGTACCCAGCACTGACTAGAAAAAGTGATTACAACTGTGATTTTCCGATAACCTGATTTTCCTCCATAGGATAACATTGCCTGGTTTTTACCAGAAATTCTTCTGTGTCGATTTTTCAGCATCCTCTTCTCTTACAGCGAGGAGCTTGTCTCTACCTTTGTCTGCAAAGGAGAGCCACAAGATTGCTGCCCACTGCTCCTGAGGGACCCTCTGTACTTTACAGGCCCTCTCCAGTGCAGTTATCCATTTGTGGATGTCATCCCCGCTCTGGTAGGGAGGGACAATCTTGTTCAGGTTCCTATGGTCATGAGTATGATCTCTACCTCTAGGGACACTGTTGCTGCCACCATGGGACCCTAGTCCCAATTTCTGAGAAGCTCTCTGAAGCTCCAGGGATTCCCTGTCTAAGGCCAATTGCTCTCTCTTGATTCTGAGCTTAGCTCTCTCAAACTCAAGAAGTTGGCATTTCTTCTCATAAGAGGATGCCCTTTTATAAGAAGCAGAGGACCCTATAGAAGTACCAGAATGATTAGAGTCCTGAGAAGGAGATCTTGATCTTCTTGGTAGACTATTAACCCTTCCAGGTGGGGTAAAGAGAACCCCACTGGGGTCTCCTTCCTCACCTTCAGGAAGAATTGGATTTTCCAGGTTGGAATCATTTTGATCCCCCTGGCCAGCATCAGAGTCTGGGTCATAGTAGTGTTCACTACCTGGCCTTTCCTCTTCTGCTGCCCCACCCCCTTTGCCAACCTCATCAGACCCTGGGGTCTTTCTGAGGTCATCTTCAAGGAACAACTTTATGAGATGTTGGGTGGATGGGCTTTTCCCTGTCTTCAATTTCCTAGAGGCACACATAGTCCTCAATTCTTGGTATGAGACCTGGTCATACTTAGTTGGGAGAGACCCACTGGTTTCTGCCCTTGAAGACATGACTAGTGTGGTGTGGTGTATGCATCTACCTACTCTAGTGGGGCCTACTAAACTCTCTTGAGTTGTAGAAAGGGTGTGCTAAGCCCTTGACACACAACTCTAAGTTCAGTAGAACTTACTGTATTCTAAATTTGATTTATATGTACCTATGTACCTATAGTGGTTTTCAGTTAGT
Organism: Calotriton arnoldi; assembly: GCA_963921515.1. Lineage (NCBI taxonomy): Eukaryota > Metazoa > Chordata > Amphibia > Caudata > Salamandridae > Calotriton > Calotriton arnoldi. The sequence continues at coordinate 62,776 of CAWUFW010024026.1, read as the reverse complement.
CAATTCAATTCAATTCAATATTTTATTAAAGATTTGGAACTCCTAAGAGGTCCACATAAAAGTACATGCATATTATTACAAGTAATAAAAACATAACAGAACTCAATCCACGGGCCATAATAAAATTATCGGAGACCTGCGTTAGCAAGGCTAAAATTCCTTTAAATAACATCAGTCAATATTGTCAATTGTCTCAGTACGCAAAATATTAAGATGTTCAACAATAAAACCATTTAGCACACGACAGAAACAGAGCCCTAGACCTCTACTGTAGAATCGTATTGGTCAATAGCAGGTATATTTAAGTTAAAAAATAATATGCAAAACCTCAGTGCTTGGAGAAGATTTTTCAATGATTTGGTCAGCAGCACATAACCATTTCGACAGAAAATAGCATTTAGAATTAGCAGCATAAGGATTGAAGTAGCAGAGCATATCCTAGGATGTACAAAGGACGTTTAGTAGCTGCCAGTTCATATACAAAACAAAGTTCAAAATTCAGCTTCAGCTAAAAGATCAATTTAAAATTAGCAGCAAGAAAAAAGGAATAACAGAGCATATCCTAAAATGTGCAAAGGGCAGTAAGTAGCAGCCAGTTCATATGCAAAAAGAAGGCCAGAGTTCAATTTCGGCTAAAAGTTAAATTTGGAATTACAACATGAAAAAGGAATAACAAAACAAATCCTAACCTGTGCAAAATAGCAATTTAGTAGCAGCCGGTTCATGTGCAAAATAGATCCAAAATCCCACTTCAATTAGGTTTTGTAGTTAACAACAAGTACATAGTGGGAAACGAACGCAACATATCCCTATTGTTCAACATAGCAGTAAATAGCAGCCAATCAATGTGCAAAATACAATTTGACTAAAGACGAAATACTAATACTTCGTAAGAAGATGACAAACAGGGGCGTTAACCATCCAATTAAAAGAATATGTAAAATATTTAAAATATAAACATAAACTCCTTAAAATAATTAAAAAGTTTTACACACACGGCTTCATTTTTTGGACAAAAGAGATAGTCTCGGGCTGATGCTACATTTTTTACACAATTTTGTAAAAACATCGGTCGAAGCCAACGATGACGGCTCGAAGCCAGTGTTGGACAGACAAACAAGACATGGTCCAAGGTCTGAATGCTTAGCTTACACAAATTCCAAGTTTTTCCATTTTTCAAATTCTGGGACCAGTTTGATGTTAAATCGTTTAGAGGTAAAAGATTCATACGACATAAAGTGAGCAAACGTCGAGTTCCGTGTTCTAAATTCCAAAATAAGTATTTTTGTGCAATTCTCGGTGAGTTTGTCTTTGCTATTAGTTTTAATCTCTCTTTAGAATTGCAAAATTTAGTATCTCTATCAAAGCTGATTTTGCCACTTAAGGTCTTTAAGAGAGATTTGAATCCTAATGGTGGAAGTGTGAACACTGATTCTTCATGTATACCAAAGATTTTTAGTGCCAATGAGAAATCACGATAAAAAGAGTAATTACCTGCCTTAACATTGAAGATTTCATAACACATGAGACCTCTTAATGAATCTGGCTCGCTATTTTTTTGCTGATATCCCCAGCGTAAAACCCTGGATAAACCTTGGATATAGGAGCTTATCAAGCCAAATTCCAGTCTAATTGCTGCAGTTGGAACTAACGTGTTAAATTACATATTTTGCGTAGTATCTGACCTTCAATCCTATCTAAAAAACTCCGATCCTTAACAGGGATTGATTCAATCGCATAGAGCAGGGTTGGAGGAATTTTTGCCTTAAAAACCATCAGTGGTGTAAAAAATGTCTTCTGCCCATAGCGTTGTAAAAAATACGCAAACCATTGGCGTGAGATGTAGCTTTACAAGTGCAATGTTCAATATGAGGTTTGTTCTTCGTACTACCTGTTAAAAGTTTCCCTAAATAAAGGTATGCGTCTACCACCTCCAGCATTTCAGGACCAATTTGCCACTTAAAGTTACATGATTTTCTACTTTTGTTACTTTTCATAATTAAGATTTTACTTTTAGAGACATTTATTTTCAAAAAGTGGCCAACTTTATATTTTTGAAGTGATATCAGCTTTCTATTCAATCCAATAGGGGTTAAGTCCATTACTACTATATCATCTGCATACAAAAGACATGCAAAAGGCCGGCCACTTATCTTTGGGGCATCTCCATCAGCTTGAACAAAGCAATCGGGTAAATCTGCTATATATAAAGAAAATAGCAACGGTGCTAACAAGCAGCCTTGTTTCAAACCATTTTCTGTAGGGATTACATCTGATAAACCTTGATTTCCACCCATTAGTATCTGGCACCAAGTTTGCGAATGTAGTGCAATAATTAAGGATAGCAGGGGTGAGGGCAGTCCCATTTTTTGCAATTTTCTCCATAATAGGGGTCGATCTACCTTATCGAAGGCTGTTGAAAAGTCTATGAAAGCCATGTATACATTTGAGTTACGAGAGATTGTGTATTTTTCCTCAATTAGTTTCAGCATAGAGATATTAACTAGAGTGGAATGATTTTTTCTAAAACCTGCTTGTTCTATGGGGAGGACTTTCTTCTCCGTCACCCATTCCGTAAGGTGATCGAGGATACTACGTGCAAATATTTTCCCCGTGGCGTCCAATAAGGCTATTTGCCGATAATTACCTGGGTGCGTTCTAGGGCCCTTTTCTGTATAGAGGGATTAAAATGCTTCCAGACCAAGATGGTGGTGTCTTCCCCTGGAGTAGCAGAGATTAAACAATGGAGCTAGATAAGTAGCCCACAAAAGTGGCTCCTTTTTAATTACCGTCATGGGAATTTCATCAGGACCCATTGCTCCTGAGGATCTCATTTTCTTAATAGCTCCGGCCACTTCATTGATTGAATGTACATAATTTGATACTTAGGTTTTAGACTGATCGGGTGCCGCAGTGGTTAATCTAAAGGAATTAAGATTCGCAGAATACAGTTCTAGCAAGTGAAGTTTCCATTCCTCTTCTTTTATGGGTATAGGGAGAGATTTCACTCTAGTGCCACAGCAGTCGGCAATTATTTCCCAATACCTTTTGGAATCATTTTTTAAGGCTGCCTCTTTTAGCTCTATCCATGCACCATCTTCCTTTATTTGTCTTAGTTTTTTCCTCTGTCTTTTCCTCTTTAATAGGCTTATTAAAGAACTTCGTTCGCACGAAAAATTGAGGAACTGGGCCCTCACTAATTTATTTATTTCCCTATTTATAGTAAGCAATGGGTTAAAATATGATCTCCGTTTAACAGGAGCTTGTGTTAATTTACAGGATTTAGCCAGGAGACCTATATTATGGGAAAAGGCTTCGAGTAAATCTGGTTGGGTAGAATCACACTCCGTTATAAAGTGCTGCTGATCTCTTATTAGAGTCGATAAGTGCGCTTTTAATTTAGCGGTCGCTTGAGTATTCCAGTGAATTCTACCATTTGTTACATTGAACCCTACTGTGTCTCCTTTGAAGTTCCAGGGGCCTACCTTAGCGCAAGTAAAATCAAATTTAAAACAGATCAGCATATGGTCACTGAAAACATATGGCTATGTCTGAACTGGGGTGGCGTGGTGAAGCAAAATAATGATGGATTAAACCCAGATCTGTGACTGGGGGTGAATGTTTGCCAATGTGCAACATTCCGTCCATCATCTTGTGTGTTTTGCATTTCGCCCTAAGTGGGAAGGGTATGCCCAGACGTGGGTCCCGTGCTCACTACGCCACTGGAGTCAAGCTATCCTGGCTGATGAGGGCTGAAAGCCCGAAACCGGTCCTAGGATGCTTGATTCCGGTCCAGGGAAGACATGGCTTGGCAGTTCGGTCTGGACTGTTCCCATGAGGCACAGGGTCAAGACTGATTTGCATATGGCTATGTCTGAACTGGGGTGGCGTGGTGAAGCAAAATAACGATGGATTAAACCCAGATCTGTGACTGGGGGTGAATGTTTGCCAATGTGCAACATTCCGTCCATCATCTTGTGTGTTTTGCACTGAAAACATTTCCCAGGACTTCCATATTTGTAAGTTTACAGGAAAAATCTGCAGAAACAATTAAATAATCTATAATAGATCTCCCAGTTGGCGCCTTATGGGTGTGATTTGCTGGAATATCTTTTCCTAGCCTCCCATTAGCAATTATGAGATCCAAACTTCTCAAACCTTCGAGTAATGAGACTCCTCTTTTGTCTGTCCTGCTGTTATTCGGAAATTGGGCAATGGGAATATATAGGGCTTCGTTTTTTTGGTGTTAGAAAATACCCTTATACTATGAGATGAGACTTTAGAGTTAAAATCTCCAACTAATAATAGGGACCTGCAGTCTTCACTTTCCAGGGTAGATGAAATAAAATGGAATCGATCTTTTAATAGATAAGAATGAGATGCGTCGGGAGGTAAATATGCATTTATGATCAACAAGGAGTCCAAGATAACCTGGCCATCCTTGTGTTCTAACTTAATTGCCTGAATTAGGTTAGAGGCATGAAAAATTTCTTTATATGACCATCTAAGGCTTGTGCTTAACAAAATAGCAATACCTCCTTTAGCTTGACCTCTATTCACAGGGAGTGCAGGCCGGCTCAACATAATATAATCTTCGGTGGACCAGCTCTTTGTGATCCAAGTCTCTTGTAGACAAATTATATCGGCATTCTGCTCTTTCAAAAATAAGAGTTTGTTTTTATTAGTGCTTAAGCCGGCTGCATTCCAAGATATTACATTAATATCCTTGCTAGGAAGAGTTCCCACATTTTAGGCCTAAGGGTCTATTTGAATTAAGAACGCCTGCAACCCAACTCCATTTCTTATCTTCCTCCTCTACAGGAAGCACGTGTTGAGTGTTTTTCTCTGTATGGAGCGAAACCCTCCTACCTTCTTTTCCGAGGAAAACCTGCAAAATACTCTCTTTCTCCGAGAAAGGAATGCCACTTACGGAGGTTTCTAGATCGATGTTAGGCAGCTTATTTAGGGCCACTTTTTTTAATGGTAACTCCACTTCAGGTATTAAAACATCAATGCCACAACGGCGTAGTTTATCGCTGTGTGCCATTATCAGGTGTGAGATAGCTTTGGATGTAAATGTTACTCTTGCACCCCTAAGATTGTTACATTTTTGTACCTCAACCAGAGCGATGTCATTACTTTCGATCATCTGTAGGCCCGGAATTTCAGCAAAGCAACCCAACAAAAAGGTCCTATTCATATATAATTCATGGTCAAAAATAAACGAAAAATCCAGGCTATAAGGGGCAGGATGGAAGTTATTACCTAGGTTAGAAACCTCAGAAATATTATCATTGGAATTATAAATGACATTATTACCTAGAGAGGAAGCAAATAGAGAAGCATTAGGGTTCAAAATACTCTGAACAATAGGAGGAACACTTATATCTAATGTCACTACATCTTTGGTAGATTTAATTGGTACACTTGAGTTCAGAGAAGAGGAACAATGACCCGATAGAATGTACTCTGTTTGTCCATCTTCTTTCTTCAAAACATTTGAATCCAACTTTGGTGATATATTATGGATAAGGTTAGGGTCGAAACGTAACCGTTTTGTCCTTTTTAGGTCGAGCCTCGAGTAGCGCGCAAGCGCTGCTAGGCGAAGACTTTAAGTAAGGGGTTTCAGAAGCAGTCCAAATGCTCGTGCATCGTGGCTGGCCTTTTTCGGATGGTTACGCGCGGCAGACATGTGTTTCCAATTATCGTGCCCAGACGCGGGCGCGATAATTATAAACACATGCCGGCAAAAGGCCATGACGCACGAGCGTCTGGTCAGCTGAGCAGGCTGCCGCGCTCGCTCGCCCCCGCTCCTCTCTTGTTAGAACTGCCGGTGCTGAGTACAGAGTGCAGGCAAGCGTGGTAAAACTAGCGAACACCGCTAACTTTAAACCAAGAGGCTTTCCTCGTTTCACTTGTTTCATTCGGCCGCGAAGCGCGATGATATTTCTTACTTTCCCTTAAGCAGATGTCATTTCGCACCCTCTTCCCCCCGCCCGCACTCCGTTGTCCGTGGATTTTCGCACCCCCACCCGCACTCAGTTCTCCGTGCATTATCGCACCCCCTACTCCCGGGCGGATGTCCGGGGCTGGCGCCGTCCCGGTGATGGTGAGTACTGGTCTGTACTGGCCTCGTTCTTTTATTTCCCCATACTGACGTGTACTCCGTTGTGAGACCTGCGCTGGTTCGTGTTGTTGGACACGGTGGGTAGATGGTAGTAAACGGGATATTGAGAGGTTAACGTCTGAGGTGTGCTGATTCGGGTACTCTGGGTCGGTGGCATAAGTGCTCCAGGGTGGCTTTGTGTCAGTGGTGAGTACTGGTGATGGGGTACTGGCTGAACGTGAACTGTGCGAGTGGTCCATGGTTGCTACAGCTATACGTGACGTGTGCGCCAACAACACTTTTCACGCTGGTGTTTGAGTCTGTACTTTCAGTGGTAAAGGCAAAACTACAGGTCCCAGAATGCAACTATTTTGACTACAAAGCGTGACTCTAGCCCCCATTTCCTTGACGGAGTGAATCTTAATATCGGATGAATCCATACAACAGTGGGAGAACAGATACAAAGCATTTCCCAGTGGGTGACTGTGTGCGATGAGTAACTACCACAGCTCGGGTGCCACCTGTTTCCGGCACATGAAGGTGACTTTCAAACAGTTCTGGATTTCCCTCGCAGGTTTGTATTTATTTATAGCGCCTAAACTGAAAGTAAAAGTATAAAATACTTCTCCAGGCTTAAAAACAACGCCGACTGAAAGCCAGGCGCATGCCATGGGACATTTAAGATATGCTATGCGGTGAAGTTTGTGCAGAGAGGTGGTACCGTCGCCAGGGTACTTGGTAACCACCCTTCTGTTAGTGTGTGTTTGTCCCGGGGTGCACTGCGCGCGGGTATCTGTGCTTGATACTTGTGTCTATAACGCTGTGTCCAGCTGCTGGTGACGCTGTAGTTCTCTGACCGTACAATGCTGATTGATACCTAAAAACTCCTCGCAGCAGGGTTTGACAGCAAAAGATATAAGTGCAGGTGCTCACCATAGCACAGTACCTGTGCGCCCCTTTAAATGGACGAAGTGCAGCTTCTAGCACCTGCCCATTGAACGCCCTGCAATGCAGGCTGTGCTGACGTCATCCGTTCCGTGAGTGTCATTTATAGGTGGACATAATATTATCCGTGGTTCTCTTGTTGCCTGTAACTGCAGGGCCAACTTGTGCTGTGAATCTGACTGAACAACACGCTCATATACATTGAGGGGCTAAACGGTGTCCCCAGAAAATGGGTGGAGCAGGGTCGGACTGGCATATTGGGCAATCAGTCAGGCAGTGCCCCAGATGCTGATCTCACACGTCATTGAGTGGGCTGGTGGGGCTGGTCTAACAAGTCAGTGAGGGGGCTGGTGCTCTGGCTGTTACTGGGCCTGTTTTGGGGCCGGGTGGGCCTGTTTGTACTGTTGATTTCCCAGAGATTATTACCACAAACATTGCCTGCAGCAAGCTTAAATCCGCCCTGCCTTTTATATATATTGAAAAGCACCTGTAAGCGTGTCTTCACAAGTAAACAAGCATTTGCAATGCAATAGGTCTCGCATTTATGCAAGTTTGACCTATTGACATTGTAAATGACAATGTCTTTTATTTAAGTTTTGGTTTTTAAAACATAAATAAAAGGCATTGTCATTTACAATGTCAATAGCTGAAACTTGAGTAAATGCGAGACCTATTGCATTGCAAATGCTTGTTTATTTATCCTTCAACGCTTTTCCCTTTTTTCCTTCTTCTTTTTCTTACCGGCATTGTTACTTTTGTTCTTGATATCATTTTCCTTAATAGGAGAGCATCCATCTTTAAGACCTTCCTCTATAGGCTGTTTTGAGGAATTTACACCAGTTTTTTGGAAGATGGGGAAAACCTTTCGAATTGTACTTGAATTTGTATTTTCCATCTTAGTTTGCGGGCAGGACGGAGGTACAACCACTGTAGCTAAAGGCTCAGAATCGAAAAGCTGCTGTAGAGTAGAGGAATGTAACTTATCAAATATATCTTCGTTTTCTTTCATTTTAGTTTTATTATTTCTACTAAGGAAAGGCTTACCAGCCTGGATGCCAAAGTCTCGCCCTTTAACAAGTGGAAAAGAGTCTGTTTGAGTAGAATATAGCTTGTCGGAACCTTCCTTCAAAAGAAGGGGAGTGGAAGATCCCTTCCCTAGATTAGACGAACTGAGAGGAAGTACGAAAGCTTTGTCTGGCAATAGTTTTTGTTCAGAGGCTATAAACTTTGTCAGGGCCTAAACAGAGTCCAGAATAGAGTCAGAATTACTTACTGATTTCTCCATTAGGGCTAGGATGGAAGCCAGCACTCTTTCCAGGCAAAGTAACGATTCCGACATCAGCATTTTTGACTCTGGATTATTAGTTAAAGGAAGAAAGTTCGGGGATAGTTCAGGAGTTATTGAACCCCGTGAATCTAATAAGCTTGTTCCACTGGGTGTACTACTAAACAGTTGAAGTTTAACAGGATGATCCTTGGAGGAAAATGAAGTGGCAGGAATAAGAATCCTGGACGATTCTAGATTATGAACGTGAGACATTTTATGAGACTGATCTAAATTAATGTCAGGTAGCGTGAAATCTTCCATTAAGTGTTCTCCCGCTTTTGGGACTAGTTGAGAAACTCCTTTGGGATCAAAGACTCCATTTACAAAGGAGTGAATGGTTAGGTTTGCCAGCAAAGAGTAAGCCACCTTAGCTTCAGAGTGTTGACGATCTCTAGGCCATGATCCCCCAATTTTAGACGGTAGTATGGAGGGTACTACTCGCAATGGATTTCCGGGAATTACTTTAGCCTCTACATGATCTTCATGTTCTTTTTGGGAAGACTCCGGCATCCCTACTGATTTGAAACTTGTTTCCTTTATAGGGAAGAAAGAAGGGATGGTATTGAAGATCTTCAAGAAGTTTATTTGCAGTGAGTTGTTCCTTAGAGGATTAGCTCTAGTTTTTTTGCAAGCTCTTGTGTACACCAATCTGCCAGAGCGTAATTTGTTTGCGGTCATATCTTAGTTCTTATATTACAAGTCCCTTTGCCAGTCCGGCCAGCACAGCCAGAGAGGTATAGCTCCAATGTGCTAGTGCGCCGATGCGCCGCATATGCTACACCGAGCTCCGAGCGTCGAGTTTCCGCTCTCCAATGCACAGCACGCAGTCTCACAAACTCACGAGCTCGGGCAGACGATTGAATTACTGGCTGCCAACACAGGGCTCTGGGGCTCAGAAAGGCGCAGGAAGGCGCAGGAAGGGGAACCACGCTTATCTCCAGTAGTCAGCGCGCTCGTCTTCAAGGGTCTTCAATGGTCAGAAGTCATTACCGTTATACACTACAAGCTCCCTCTAACTCCTGCGTATCTCCAGTAGATCTTTTCACCAAGGACAGATTGCAATTTGTAGTTTTGGAAATACCAAAGTCTGATGAAATCTTAGCGAGGTTGTGGCAGAATTGTAGTGGGAATAAACACGATCCTAAATCCTTAATTGCTTAATTACTTGGCACTTGGTACTTGGCATCTTAGCAGCTTGATGGCCAGGGTATTTGGGATCTTAGTGGCCTTAAAATGCTTACAATGCTTAGAGCGTTTAATAAAAAACGAAAAACAATAAGGCAAAAACAGGGCAAAAACCAAGGCTAAACCACAAGGGAGGGGGTGGGGCAGGAGGCTTTACGATATCTCCTATACCCCGAGCCCGTCAACTCCCCTCTACCAGTCCACCTAACCGCTCTGCTTCAGGCCAACCTGCAGTCCACCTTCGCCGTCCCTCTGCAGATCTACGCAGCTCCGCCGTCAGACTGCACTCCTCGTTACTTCACTTTTGGGAGACTTGAGTGTTTTCCTCGCCACGCCGCGCCGCCTCTCGCACCTACCGAACTTCACACTCCGAACTCCGGCCACCGGCACCCTCAGGGATCGAACTGCCTCTACCGGGAACAACAACAACGGCAGCGGTGGTGGCCCTCAGCCCTCAGTCCTCAGCGGGACAACGAGCGAGTCTCCGAGGGCTGTTTTCGGGCAAATAACGGGCCGCTTTCGTGCAAATATCGGGCCGTTTCTGCCGAGTTTCGGACGGATTTTCGGCGGCTGCGGCTCCTCCTCATTGCGGCCCAGGCGTCAGCAAGTCACTCGTGCTCTAACAACCAATCGTACCACTAGATCGAGGTCTGCTTTCTTCCTACTCAGTTAGTCACTCAAAGAGATTATCTGGTAAAGCAATAGCAAGCTTGAATTCCACCGCTGCCACCAATGTGAGAAGTTGGCCTGGCATATGCTGTCCACTAGTTATAGTGGGCACCTTGCACCAGTCCAAACGACCCTTATTGATGATAGGTTTAAAGACAACCTTTATTGAAAGCTATCCTAGTGGTAGCTATGGAGAGCAGCCTTCAGGCTAAGTCTTGAAGGAGTGTAAAGGAGCTTGGTTTACCAGATTATAACCTCTTGAATGACCAAATGAAAGGAGAACCACATCAGGTATATATAAAATATATGTATTTATTACTAAACACTCACTACTAATCTCTTTATGAGATTAGAGTCCAAGATACACAATATCACAGTATTAAAACGACAGTAAATAGCACAATATACAATGAGCTCCCAGGGGGGACCAAACCATATATTAAGAAAGTGGTATAAGAACCACGACTTGACTAGACACAGTGCCTAGAGCACGTAGAATCGCTGGGACCCCAAGGAACCACCCAAGGTAGTGACACAGGAGACCCACGGGGGACGTGTGCAGTGTGAGAACACAGCCGCGAGCGCCGTAGGATTCTATGAGGAAAGTCGCGGTTGGAATTTTAAAGCTAAAGGACACTTAGGAGAGGACTTTGAGCAAACCCCTTTAGACTTAAGGGGTTCTAGGGCCAACACCCACGGGAGCACCAGAGTACTCGAGTTACCTCACCCAGGGAAGCCGGGTGCATAGGTGTCAAAGGGTGTTGGGAATCGTCATTGTTTTCAATGGCGATCTGCTGCAAAGTGCTGCTGCCGTGAAGAAGAAAAGTGTCCGGGATGATCCAAGCCTGGATCAAAGATGTGAAGAACCTAAAAGCAGAGGGGACAGAGTCTGGGTCACTAGCCAGTGACCAGGAGCGGAGCAATCGAATGCCCACCGATGTCGGATGCTTCAGGTGCGAAGAGGTGAAGCTTGACTCTGCAGCCACGGGATCCAGGAGACGTCGAGGACAACCAGGAGCCGGATTCGAGCTGTCCCACAAAGGATGTCGAGTGCTGGGGTGTCGGTGCTCGGATTGAATACAACACGCCTTGGCAACAGCAACCCATGCAGGAAGAGTAAAGATGCTTCTGTGAGGACCAGCAAGGTCCGGGGGACTCCCCAAGCGATGGAGAGTCAGGGCACGTCTGGTGCAACCAGGGAAGCTCAATTAAAGTTAGAGTTGCCTTCTTGGGGACCCACAGGTCAACGGACCAGGGATCGCAAAGGGACCTCAAGAGGAATCACAAGATGGCGTTGAGTGTAGGCCAGCAATCTTCGGTGTAATTACTGCTTGGGGTCAGGGCTACAAGTAACCCAAAGCTCAGCCTCAGGGGTTGCCAGAAAGCTGATGCTTCTGCAAATGGACGCAGTGCCCAGGGGTTCGGGTTGCACGGTCACCACGAGGGATTCAGGCCTCAGACTTGCTGTGGGCACAGATCAACCTCAGAGACCTTGGGAACCCACCTCCTATGTGGCAATATTCTTCGGAGTCCTTAGGAGCTGTGGAGATGCTAACCGGTCAGTTGCGTTAAAGGTGCCTGCCTTGCAGGGGAGTAACTCCTTTACTCCAAGGGAGATTCTTCAGTCATCCAGCGTAGTGTAGATCGTCGAAGTACTTGGTTTCTGTGTCAGAGTTTAGTCCAGGTGTAATCCAAAGTCCTGTAGTCAGGGGTTCCTACTTTATACCCAAGGAAGGGGTGGGACAAACTCTGGGGACCCACCTATGGGAGGGTCAGGAAAGAGGGGTGGCTACACCCATTTCCTTTGTCCAGTTTCGCACCAGAGCAGGGGCTGGTAGCCCCTGCAACCAGTTTGAGCTGGACTATGCACAGGGACACCAAATGTGCCCCCAGTGCAGACTTCAAAGCACTCTTGGAGTGCACCCACCCAGCCCCAATACACAAAAGCCTTTCTGGGAGGTGGTCACACCTCCCTGTGACAGGAAACCTATTGTCCAGGCCTCCCCTGCGGGAGTTTCGTCCAGCAGCAGGAGGGCAGACTCGTGTCTGTGGCTGCAGCATCCATTTTGTGAAGCCAGGGTTCTGTTAAGCTGGTACCGGGTGTACCGGTGGTGCCATGTTTCTCCCTCTAGTTGGGTGGAATTATACCTCCCACCCCAGTTACTGGGGTGGAGGTATGATTCCAAGGTGTTTGACACCAAACACGACATGTTTCCATGCAGCCATTCTCAAGTTAGCTTTTACCGCGAGGTTATAATGCACTTAAGAGTATATGGTCTGGCTGCATCACAAACAACCCCGGAATGACGATTCCGAAAGCTGCAGAGGGGCTCTGCTCATGCATGTGCACCCTCTCACACGAAACCCAGCACCCTGCCTTCAGGATTGTTAAGGCCTGCCATAGGGGTGACTGATAGGTTTACATGTGCAGTGATATGGAGAGATATAGGGAACCTATATCTCAGTAAGGGGTGCATATACCACCTTACACAGGCTGCTGTAGCAGACCTGTTGTGTCATTTTAAAAGGCTTCCCAGGGGTGGCACAATACATGCTGCAGCCCCTGGTAGGCCTCTGGGGTACCTAGGCCATGGGTATATAGTATACCATATACTAGGGACTTATAAGGGTACCCCAGAATCCAATCTGGAGTGTACCTAAAGTACATACAATCAATTTAGAGTAGAAAGCAGATAGACTGGGGTCCTGATTAGCAGGGCCTCAGTCTGGCTAAGTCGAAAAACAGTGAAACATCAGCAAAAGTGGGGGTAACTATAAGAAGCAGATCCTACTCTCCTACATTAGCTCATGCCTTCTAGGTAACTGTATTGCTCAGGGACAAGTGTTTAACTCACTAAGCCAGCCTCCTGGCAGAAAGATGTTTTTATCAGACATAGGGGCATATTTACAAGAGAATTGCAGAGCGCTGCATTAAGCCAAAATTGCTAACGCTGCGCTCTGCCATTCTGAAAACGCAGGGATGCGCCGCATTTACAATGATAAGACGCACCCCTGCATTTTCCCTAGCGCTGGCGCTTAATTCTGCTGCCTAGCGCCAACGCAGGCACCCCTTGCACCATAGTGCAAGGGGGCCTGCGTTGAGGTAAGGATTGTTTATGTGCAGGAAGGATTCCCTTCCTTCCCTTCCTGCACATAAACAATCACTGATGGTGATTTGTAACTCCTATGTGTGCTGCATTGTGCATCACACATAGAAGTTACAAATCGTAATTTTTTTAATGATTGTTTATGTGCAGGAAGGAATACCTTCCTGCACATAAACAATCATTCATGGCGATTTGCTGTTTCTATGTGTGCTGCACAATGCAGCACACATAGAAACAGCAAAAACGAGGAGAAAGTAATAATTTCTCCTTGTTTCGCCATGTTAGGACCAGGTTTTGTTTTGGTCTTAATTTTGGCGCTGCCGCATATTTACGCCACTCTTGTAAATATGGGGCAGCGTCAAAAAGCAAAGGGTGTTGCGGCGGAGCGCCCACCACAACACCCAATGCCCGCCCCTTTCACGCTAAGTGCTGCGTGAAAGGGGCCTTATTCACAAGGTGGCGTTAAGCCTCGTTAAGTGGCTTAACGCCCCTTCTAAATAAGGTCAAGGGTTTATCGCCACAGGAATGTCATAAAAAGTGATGTTCCTGTGGTGATAAACTCTTGTAAATATGCCCCATAATTTGGTTTGAGGCAACATGTTCGGAGAACTGGTCTGTGAAATAGAACTTTGGGGTGACAGATGTTGGTGGAGATAGTGTCAGATGTGAATAAGAGAACCACACTTTTGTGACATTTAAATCTGTCCTAGATTATGGTGTGTGTTGACCCACCTTTAAGGACGGCCTTGGGAATGGTGGCTATGGTGTCTCCTATTGTATGTTGTCTGACTCTGGACCCAATAGGAGCTAGCCAGCCGATGACAGATTGTGAAGGTGCACAAAGCCAGGAATCAGTGATGCACAGAATCTCCAAATTATGCTTGGAAATGAAATTGAACATTTCAGGAAGATGGGAACTGGCTGATCCGACATTCACATCATGAACCTTAGGAAGGAGTTTCCGCCAGGGCAAAAAGGCTCACCAGAACAGGTGGCTCAGTAGGGCAATGCATCTATCTCAGGGATCTGGAATTGAACTCAAGGGTCTCAAGCTCGAATACCTGCTGGCCAACTCAGTATTTTGTCCTGCTGAGGTTGATTAAATAAGACCTGCTGATTTAGGTAATTAGAAATAACTGTTATTCTAGGGAGACAGCAGCGCGCACTACTCAGGATGGCCGCTGCGCCTTAGACGCCGTCACATACCTGCAACATGACGGTTACATTCTGCCGAAGGGGGTTTTATTTCAGCTATGTGGTTCCAGCTACATCATCCTCGTGACAAGTGGACTTTGTGGTGAGGTATGGTCTCAGCTTCTTCAGGGACCAAACCACAGCAAAGGCCTCCCTCTCAATGGCACTCCAACGCTGCTCCCTGGGGAGAAGCCTTCTGCTTATAAAAGCAACAGGTTGGTCTTGGCCTTCATCATTGGTCTGGGATAGGACCGCTCCTATCCCTAGCTCAGAGGCATCAGTCTGCACAATGGACTGCTTGGTATAGTCTGGAGCTTTGAGAATTGGTGCTGAGCACATTGCCTCTTTCAGGGTGTCAAAAGCCTTTTGACAGCTAACTGTCCAGTTTACCTTTTCGGACATCTTCTTAGAGGTAAGTTCTGTGAAGGGAGCCACAATGGACCCATATCCCTTCACAAACCTCCTGTAGCACCCAGTCAAGCCAAGGAATGCCCTGACTTGGGTCTGGGTTGTTGGAGCTGCCCAGTCCAGGATGGCCTGGATCTTGGGCTGTAAGGGTTGCACTTGGCCTCCACCAACAAGGTGGCCCAAGTATACCACAGTTCCCTGCCCTATCTGGCATTTGGATGCCTTGATAGCTAGGCCTGCAGTAGTTTGCAGGGCTTTTAAAACCTTCCCAAGGTGGATCAGGTGATCCTGCCAGGTGGAACTAAAGACAGCAATATCATCTAGTTAAGCTGCACTAAAGGACTCCAACCCAGCAAGGACTTGGTTCACCTACCTTTGGAAGGTGGCAGGGGTATTCTTTAAACCAAAGGGCATAACAGTGAACTGATAATGCCCATCAGGTGTGGAGAATGCTGTTTACTCTTTTGCTCCTGGTGCCATGCCAATCTGCCAGTATCCTGCAGTTAAGTCAAAGGTACATAGAAATTTGGCTGCACCCAATTTATCTATCAAATTATCTGCTCTTGGGATAGGGTGAGCATTTGTCTTGGTGACAGAGTTGAGCCCTCTATAGTCCACACAGAACCTCATTTCTCTCTTTCCACCCTGTGGATGAGGTTTGGGAACTAGAACCACTGGGCTGGCCCAGGGGCTCTTAGAGGGTTCAATAACCCCTAACTCTAGCATCTTTCTGACTTCAGCTCTGATGCTTTCCTTGACTTGATCAGACTGTCGATAGATTTTGACCTTGACAGGTGCACTGTCACCAGTGTCCACATCATGGGTACACCAGTTTGTCTGACCAGGGGTCAAGGAAAAGAGCTTAGCATACTGCTGCAAGACTTGCTTGCAATCAGTCTGCTGTAGGGCAGCGAGGGTGTCTGAAAAGACAACTCCATCCACTGACCCATCTTTGGGGCTGTAAGAGAGGAGGTCAGGGAGAGGTTCACTCTCTGTCTCCTGATCCTCATCAGTCACCATCAGCATGGTGATGTCAGCCCTGTCATGGAAAAGCTTAAGGAGGTTCACATGGATCACCCTTTTGGGTGTCCTGCTTGTGCCCAGGTCAACCAAGTAGGTGACAACACTTTTCTTTTCTAAGATGTGGTAAGGGCCACTCCATCTGTCCTGGAGAGCCCTTGGTGCCACTGGCTCCAAAACCCACACCTTTTGCCCTGGTTGAAATTCTACCAGTGCAGCTTTTTGGTCATACCAGTGCTTCTGAAGCTCCTGGCTGGCCTCAAGATTCTTGGATGCCTTTTCCATGATCTCAGCCATTCTGGACCTTAGGCCTAGTACATAGTCCACAATGTCTTGTTTTGGTTCTTGGAGAGGCTTTCCCAACCCCCTTTTACAAGACAGAGTGGTCCCCTCACAGGATGGCCAAACAGAAGTTTAAAGGGGGAAAACCCTTCTCCCTTCTGAGGCACCTCTCTGTAGGCAAAAAGCAAGCATGGTAAGAGGACATCCCATCTCCTTTTGAGTTTTTCACGGAGCCCCATAATCATGCCTTTCAATGTCTTGTTAAATCTCTCAACAAGGCCATTGATTTGTGGGTGATGGGGTGTAGTAAACTTGTACTGCACTCCACACGTGTTTTGGGTAAGCAGACATGAAGTTGGAACCTCTGTCTGAAACCACTTCCTTAGGAAACCCTACCCTGGTGAAGACACCAATGAGGACCTTGGCTACTGCAGGAGCTGTAGTAGTTCTAAGGGGAATTGCCTCAGGATACCTAGTGGCATGATCCACTACCACTAGAATAAATTTATTTTCCGATGCTGTGGAGGTTCAAGTGGACCTACTATGTCCACACCTACCCTTTCAAAGGGAACCCCAACCACAGGTAGTGGTATCAAGGGGAGCCTTTGGGTGTCCACCTGTTTTGCCACTGGCGTGACAGGTGTCACAGGAGCTGACAAACTCCTTTACTTTCTGAGACATCTGGGGCCAGTAAATGTTGCTAACTAGCCTTTCCCATGTTTTGGTTTGGCCCAGATGTCCAGCTGAGGGGATGTCATGAGCTAAAGTTAGTAGGAACTCCCTGTACTTCTGAGGCACTACCACCCTCCTAATGGCTCCAGGGTTGGGATCTCTGGCCTGAGTGCACAGTAGTCCCTCCTCCCAATAAACTCTGTGGGTACCACTGACATCTCCCTTCTCCTGTGCAGCAGCTTGCTGCCTCAGGCTTTCAAGAGTTGGACAGTCCTGCTGTCCAAGGCACAGCTCTTCCCTAGAGGGTCCCCCTAGGCCTAAGAGTTCAACCTGGTAAGGGTCAAGCACCATGGGGTCAGTTCCCTCTGGGGTGTCCAAGTCCTCTCCCTGAGAAGAGGGGTCCTGATTCTCTTGCTGTACAGAAGCTAGTTTCCCAGTCTTCTTACCTTTCCTCTTGGAAGGTTGGGCCATACGTTCAGGCTCCAACACTTATTTCTCACCCTGCTTTCTGCTCTGTGCTCTTGTTTTCACACATACCATCTCAGGGATATCCAGCATTGCTGCATGGGTTTTTAATTCTACCTCAGCCCATGCTGAGGTTCCCAGGTCAGACTTGCAGCTGGTAGCTTTGGAGAGACCACTACCTGTTTCAGGCCAGTAACCAATCCCCCAGTCTAATGTCACCATAGCCATTGCATGGTTAGTGGCAACACTTTCAGTATTGGTGACTGGGTAAGTTCTCCCAATCAAGTATTGCTCTGGGGAAACCAGTGTATCTCTCACCATAGTGACACTGGCACCTGTATCCCTCAGGGCTTTTATTCTAGTCCCATAGATCCAAGGGTATTGCAAATATTTCTTTAAGTTGGGTGGCCAACCCACAGCTAAAGTGGCAAACTCAACTTCCCCTTCTGTGACTAGAACTGCTTCAGTGTGCAACCCGATTTGCTCTTGGCACACTGCTGATCCCATCTGGAGATTTGCTACACCAGGAGTAGCTGTAGGAGGACTAGGGGGCTTCTTGTTAGGACAAGTAGCATCTCCAGTTAAGTGTCCCAACTTCTTACAGTTGCTACACCCGGCCTTTAGGGGATCAAAGTTCTTTCCTTTGTACCTATTATTGGACTGGGAAGAGTTTTGGGACCCACCCCCCTGTGCAGGTTTTTGGGGCCCTTTTGAAGACTCAGGCTTTTTATCTTGGGGATTCCCACCACCTTTCCCCTGGGGAGGTTTTGTAACCCCTTTCTTTTGGTCACCCCCAGTGGTTATTTTTGTCACCCTTGTCTTGACCCAATGGTCTGCCTTCTTTCCCAATTCTTGGGGAGAAATTAGACCTAGGTCTACCAAATGCTGATGTAACTTTTCATTAGTGCAATTACTTAAACTATGTTCTTTCATAAACAAATTGCAAAGTTCATTGAAATCATGCACATTGTGTCCAGTTAACCAACCATCTAGGGTTTTAACTGAGTAGTCCACAAAGTCAATCCAGGATTGGATTTGGGTTTTGTGAGCCCCCTGAATCTAATTCTGTATTCCTCAGTTGTGAGTCCAAATCCCTCAATCAGAGTTCTCTTCATGAGGTCATAAGACCCAGCATCTGCCCCTGTAAGGGTCAGGAGTCTGTCTCTGCAGTTACCAGAGAACAGTTCCCAAAGGAGTGCCCCCCAGTGTGACTTCTTCACTTTTCTCATTTCACAAGCCCTCTCAAAGGCTGTGAACCATTTTGTGATATCATCACTCTCTTCATATTTAGGGACAATCCCTTTGGGGATTTTAGGATCATAAGATTGCTCTTTATCCTTATTAAGTAAATTGCTGCCACCATTGATGGGTGCTAGGCCCATCTCTGCTCTCTCTTTCTCTAGAGCCAGGAGTCTGGTCTCTAGATCCAATCTTTTGGTCAACCTGGCTAGCAGGTTGTCCTCCTCATTGAGGCTGTCCTCAATGTCCTCAGTAGTACCTGGTCCACCTGTGTGGGCCCTAGGTTCTGAGAGGTTTATTCTTGGAGTCAGGGTCACTGGGGCCCTTCTCTCCCTATGAAGTGGGGGGGGGGTGTTGAATTGCATCCTCATTCCCTCCATTTTCTTCCTCATCTGATTGGTCTTCACCCTTCTCAGAGGGATGGTCCTTAGCATACCCAGCCAACAGCTCCTGGAGCTTTTGTTTGGTGGTATGGGACCCCATGGTTATGTTTTTAATTTTGCATGGGGACCTCACCTCCTTGAAAGATAAGTGGAGGTAAGGGGTGAGGTCGAGCTCCTCAACCTGGTCCTCTATGCCATTGTGGTTATCTTCACTAACAGCTGGGTTCTTGTTAGGAGACATTGTTAAAAAAACTTCTAACCCCTCTTATCCCTAACTAAAGTGACTTTTTATTTTTCTAAAATTCTAAAGGGACTTAACCAAGGCCCTAACCAGACTTTTACTAATTTGGAAATATTTGTCAATTCAAAAATCAGAATTCTAAAGACAATTTAAGAGTTCTGTTGTGTGATCAGGTGGTAACCAAGTAGTCCAACAAATGCAAAGATGTATATCCCATCGCTGATCCACCAATGTAGGAAGCTGGCTCTGTATATACTATACCAAAGTGAGGTATAGTGTGCACAGAGTCCAGTGGAACCCCAAAGGTAGGCAGAGGTAAAAGTAGATAGCACCTTACTCTCTATTTGTGGTAGTGTGGGCGAGCAGTAAGGTTTTATCAGAGGACAGTGTTACGCATTTGTTGTACACACTCAATCAAAGTGGAGAAGTGTGGCTCAATGGTTAGAGCGGCAGACCCTGATGCAGAGATCTCGCCCGGGACCAGGGTTCAATTCCCGCCTCGGCGGGTCTTGGGCTCAATTTCCTCGGACCTGATGATTCTCGCCTCGGTGCCTATTCTAATCATGGGTCCCACTCTGCAACTCTGGGCAATAGCTTGCTTAATCTCCACAACGGCCCCAACAGCGCTGGGATGCCTGGCTTCACCCTGGGGGTGCCCAGGAGTGGACATTTCACAGGGAAAAGCCAGGAAGGGTTCCACAGCGGTATGCGTACAGCGCCAGGACACCCCTTTGGGGGTATAAGTGCGCTTTACAAGTACAAATTTCATTTCATTTCAAATTTCAATCAGCAAATGATATCACACACTCAAAGACTGAACTTCAGACCAATTGGTTTTGTATAAAAATATTCTTTTAGTTATTTTATTTCCTAGAATCAAGCAAGCCTGGCACAGGTAAGTGATTTATACTTTGCAGTAATAATACAGTTTGGAATTGCAGTTGTAATGTAGTTTGAATTGCAGTTGTATATATACTTTGGTTTGATTACAGTACAACTACTGGTAATGCAATTATTTAAAATATTGTACACATACTTTGTATTGGCTTTTCAATAAAATGTCAAGTAGATTACTTTACAGATTACTTTTCTTACACAGTGTAGTATACCTGGATACTGCACTGGGACATTTCCTGTAAACAGGTAAGTAAAAGCGTTTTTGTTATTTGGTTACAGTTTTAAAGACTTTCATAGATTTTCCAACTCCACACTTAGAAACTTTTCATAGAAAAACAGCCAATGTTATCCTATGGGAGGAAATAGTGTTATCGGTTAACAGGTAAGTACTTTGTTGTGGGAGTTGGTATTCTGGGGTTAGACTCAGGGGTCCCCCAGGGTCAAGGATGCACTCTTGTTACACCCTCAGTGGCACTAGGGAGGCCGGGTGCAGAGTGCTGAGGCCCAATGTAATCCAATGGGGGATAGGAGGCCTTCGGTTGGTGGCTGCTTACGAGCAGGCCACAAGGTTGTGGGAGCAAATCTCATGTACTTAAGCTCAGGGCAAATGGGGTTTCAAGATAGCACCAAAGGTACACCCTCAGCGGCACAAGGGCGGCCGGGTGCAGGGTGCTGGTTTGTCGTCGGGTGCCCTGTTACTTTCAATGGGGAGCCTCCGGTTTGCAAACACACTGCAGGCTCGGGGACGAAGGTCTTCTGGGTGCGACCACCACTTGGAGAGGTAAGTTGGGATGCTGGGGGTTGGTTAGACACCATTGGTTGGGCCACCCAGGGCCGTGGGGTGTGGGGTGCAGGGGTGTCTTTTAGGGACGGATCTTTTTACCAGCTCCTGGTCGCGGTTGGACGGACTTTCCGGATTTAGGCTGCAGGCGTCGGCTGGAGGATTGAGGCAGGTCAGGGATCACCGGATCTCGGGTCAGGATCGCCGGGAAGACCTCCTCGTGGTGTTGGGCCATTCGAACTCCAGCCGTGGGCGCCGGGTGCAGAGTGGTGCAGACTCGCGGATTTTGCCAGAGCTGGAATCTGTTTGGTTAACAAATCTGGTGTTCACGGGAGACAAAGTCTTTTCTTTGGAAGGCAGGCAGGTCCTCGGGGTTCTTGAGGTAGCTGGCTGCAGGACACACCGGAGTTTCGCTTCTGCAGGTTCGAGGTGGGGACAGGCCGTTAGGGCTGGGGCCAAGTCAGTGGGCCTCCTCCTCTTGCTAGCTTCGGCAAGGCTGTTCGGTCCTTCTTCTTCTTTTCTTCTTGTGGTTTCTTGTCTGAGGAGGCAAGGTTCGGGGGTGCCCCTAAATACTAGATTTAGGGGCGTTACAGGTAAGTAAAAAGGTTGGGACCAATGGGTCCCTTCCTTGGGGTGGGTACACCCCCTATTATGCCACCCTCCAGTGGGAGAGGGGCATATGCCTCACTCTGGTTGGCTTGGTCCCCCCATCTGCAAGATGGTGGGGACTGAGAGTTGTGCTTCACCTCGTCTCCCCCAGCTGAGGGGTGGGGTTGGCAAATGTGGGCACATCTCTCTTCCTCACTTGTTTTTCCCGCCAGTTCTCCCGCCCAAAGTGGGGGCCAAAACTGGTGGGGGCCGGTTCCTGAAATCAGCAACAGGCCTGAGGAAGCTCACAAAGGCTGCAAGCCTTAGAAGCTTGCTCTTCGTGGACCCTGCCCATCCTGGGGGAGGAGGCTTGGCACCTCGTCCCAGGATGTGCATTGTTTCAGGCCCCCGAGAGCAGCAGACTCTCGACCCAGGGGTCCAGAAACATGTCTGGTGGTGGCAGCTGAAAGCAGCCACTCAGCCTGGACACTAGTGGTAG
This sequence comes from Calotriton arnoldi, assembly GCA_963921515.1. Classification (NCBI taxonomy): domain Eukaryota; kingdom Metazoa; phylum Chordata; class Amphibia; order Caudata; family Salamandridae; genus Calotriton; species Calotriton arnoldi. The sequence continues at coordinate 40,768 of CAWUFW010024026.1, read as the reverse complement.
GTCGTTTTTCAGGGGGCATCTCTAAGATGCCCTCTGTGTGCATTTTTCATTAAATCCCACACTGGCATCAGTGTAGGTTTAATGTGCTGAGAAGTTTGATACCAAACCTCTCAGTTTTCAGTGCAGCCATCATGGTACTGTGGAGTTCGTACAAACAGCGGTATCAAGATTCATTTTGCAAGCTGGTAGCGCTTTCCCTTTGGGATGAATAATGATGAGGAAATGTACGTACATCTATGATCAAATACTTCTCGTAAATCCTTTTAGGAATACGAGTTAGATAAACAGAAATTTCATGTTTTTAATGTGTTCTTGATTTCTTATTCTTTGTTATCTTAACCATCACTTTTGTGTTTTTCCTTTCTGTAACTGGTACAATTGTCTGAATTTTTTTTTTTTTTTATTATTTTTTTTGATTTGTGCATGTAATGGGAAAGCTCATGTAATATATTAGAAAAAGGTAACTCATTGAATTTCCCCTTATGTGTAGTTTATGGTCATTTGAACTTTGAAACACTCGTTTGGTGAACCGATACCGCTGTTTGTATGAAAAATTTTATAGGTCCTTTCTCACAAATAAAGTAATTTTGTCTCTTCACTTTATTTACAGATTGCCTGACTACAATGTGAGATTGCCTACAGCACGGTTAAAAAGTATGAGCACGGAGATAATGGTGTTTGTTTCTGCAATCACTCTCTCCTTAAGTAGTGGCATATAGGTAATCCCGCTCTTATTGTTGTTTATCACTAATAGGGTACTATACCCTTGCAAGGAAGATAACATGATAACACCGTTAACCAATAGTCATGGCACCCTGAACATATCACATGGGTGCTTTACCCTTGAGTTTCGACTATAGTTAATGGAGTGAATATGGAAGGGACATTTACATTTTTATTGTGTCTATACCTATCGAGGTAATCCTACTACAGGAACACTGAGTTTGCACTTACATTGATCTAGGACCCCCGGCAAACGTATACCACATTATAACTTAACTGTTCTTTTATTCTGTTATAGAAGCACGTTTATCGTGTAAATGAGTAATCCTTGAACAGTGTCGATCACTGAGCTGATTAATTGTATCTGTGACCGCTTGCCCAATGAATGCATGTTAATTCTTTGGGCAACACTTTAATGTTCCAATTATCGAAGTAATTCTCCTGTTGCTATCTACGTTTAAACATACACTAAATGTAATTTGTATTTTGTTTTTTGGTTTGTACTTCCCTGATAATTTTTTGGAAAAATATACACTGTGTTAAACATTTATTTGCTTTCAGTCAAGTTCTGAAGGTTGTAATACATAGTCTTTTGTTTATTTTGAGCATCATGTGGGATGCATTGTCTATAAAAATAAGTGGACTCCGAACTGTGGTCATGTGACCAAGAGCTTGTGTGCTCGAAACGCGTCTGTTTTTGCCCGTAAAATAAACGGAATTATCTTCACCTTGGATCGGTGTGGCTCGTGCTTACTGGACTTTGGTAAGCGAGGTGGTGGATATATATATATATATATATCAGCATGTGAGTCCCAAAGTATCCAGCCACAGCGGCGCAACACGAGGGCACAGACTCCAAGGCAGTGATGATGGCAAAGTGTCTTTATTTAAGTATCAATGTCCAAAATGACGCGTTTCGGCCGCCAGATATGCGGCCTTGTTATACACATATATATAAAAAAATAAAAATTGATGCTTAAAAGATTGCTACTGATAAAACATATTTCAATGCTGTTCAGGTATAAATACCTCAATCAATCAGTGCAGGGTGTTTCAGTGTTTTTTAAAAACATCAACAAAGTGCAATTGCATATACAGTACTATTGATGTAAACCAATTAATTGTAAACCTCTTGACTGAAAGTGCCCAGTGACCTGTGCAAAATAATTTTCTTAAAAAGTGCTGGTAAAATAGTGACTTACAATTATTGTATAAAAAACCTAACTATCCCATATGTGTTTCCTGAGTGGGTTTAGGCGGCAGTTATGTTTAAAATAACTAATGTATTTTCTAGTATTTTTCAGTTCGATGATAGCCCTATTATATTTTCTGTACCTTGTCCCTCATTTTGTATATCACAAAGCTTATAAATTACAGGCAGGTAAATAGTTCTTCTGTAGCGTTAAGGCCCCCGGTTGTTTCGTATCGAGGTTTAAAATGTAACTGGATTCCAGTTGCCTGAGGGCCTTCTCCCTATTCCCCCATCTCTTGTTTGGGGGAATGGAATCAATTAAATAGTACCTCAAGTCCTTGGGGTCCCCCTCATGCATTTTGCTGAAATGTCGGGCCACCGGATATGTTTGATCCCTGTTTTGTATGGCCCTTATGTACTGTAGTACCCTTTTGTGCCCTTGCAGTATGGTACTGCCTACATATCGCAGGCCGCAAGGGCACTCCAGCACATAGACCACATGGTCTGATTTACATGTCAGGGCTTTGCTGATTGGTTTTTCCTGATCCCCAAATGGAGTTTTGTACGTGGTTTTATTTACTTCATGTTGGCATGCCTTGCATACTTTACATTTAATAAACCCTTTTCTTTGGGTAAGCCACGTACCTTTAGGTTTTTGGCCAGGATCATTTTGAACCAATAAATCTTTCATAGAGGCTGCCCTATTGTAAGTATATATATATATATATATATATATATATATATATATATATATATATATATATATATATATATATATATATATATATATATATATATATATATATATATATATATATATATATAAAAGGGTACCCCCTATAGAAACTGAGAGGTCCAAGAGTAAGGGGCAAATAACAATTACTGAAAAAGAACTCTTGTCTGACCTATATCTCTTTGTAAATGACCTCCAATAGGCTCATATTTAGGGCAGATCCACAGCACAAAACTAAACCAAACTGGTTAGTCAAAAATACATTTATTGTTTAGTATACAAAATATTTTTTATATAAAATGTTTTTATGTAGCTTTTTCCATTCATATCTATTTAGTTGAACAAAATTGAACAATTATTTCATAATGTCGGCGGACAATGACTAACATGTGATCTATCACAAACACAAAAAACCTACAATATTTACATCACAGTTTTGCCTAAGGACAGAGACAAAGTAACATACAGAGTGCAATAAATAACATCATAAATTAAATTAGTTGTTACCCCACTAACAACCATCCATCAGTCATACTCACCAGTGCAGGGCCCATTTCCAGCCTCCAGGCACCAGTTTTACTGATACTTGTGACATTTGGAGGTGCTAAGCTTCAAGGGGACGAAGTCGCACCTTCTACCCAGCATCTCAAACACGCAACACATTCACACAAAAAAGAGATGAATTTTCGTGGGAAACTCCTATTATTTCATGTGACAAACACCTAATCGTCAATTGTGTGGTATGGTGTAATGAATGTGCTTTTCACTAAAAGGACACACCCAAACCCTGCACTCCCACCTGGGAGCCAAATTTACCACTGCACCTTTAAATAATGCACTTTGAGCAGCACCCCCTAAAGCGGGGAAAAGTCGCAGCACCGCCTTAGGCGAGGCAAGAAAACAAATTCTGGTGCACTTAGAACATATACTTTGAGCAGCACCCCCTAAGGCGGGGAAAAGACGCAGCACCCCCTTAGGCGAGGCAAAAAGACAAATTCTGGTGCATTTAAAATAACACACACAAGTTTATTAATGCAATGTTTAAAACGGTAGGCCAAATGTATCAGTAAATGCAGATTCTCAAATACCAACTAAGTAAAATAAACAATTAGAATAAAATGCAGTATATACAAAAAGCAAAGAGTAGAAAATATATACAAAATGGTTAGGAACACCTCACCGACTGATTCTGCAACATCCTTGCCAGCTCTAGCTGTGGGAAGTCCTTTTCAACAGCCCAGGAAGGAGTTCAGTCGGGACCCAAATTCCAGCACCAATCCACAGCAATACGTCTATTCTGTGGTGAACTTCTACCTGGCGCATGAAAGCTTCCAGCTTAAATATCATTATTCAACGTGAGGCGAAGTTTCTAGAAACCCCTGCCCCATTCTCATGAGAAAGAACCGAGCTGGCTGTACCAGTCTGCGTCAAGGCCAAGACGGGGGCTGGCCGAGCTCCCATATTTTGACTTCGAGGCAGAGTTGCACATTCTACAGATAATATCCAGGTCACTCTGGTCAGTGAGGAGCGAAAAACAAGTGAAGAGCAGAAAGACCTTGAATATGAATCGCAAGCACTGCTGTGCACGCAGAAATAAGGCAAAGTCAGACATGAGGCCATGTCAAAGCCAATAGTAAGCACCTATAATTCTCATAACCCAAAACAACTTGCAAGCACTGCTGTGCGCGCAGAAGCACGACAAAGTCAGAAAACAAGATGACATGAGGCCATGCCAAAGCCAATAGTAAGAACTTATCAATGTACAACACTGAGCACATGTGTGCACCATCACTCACAACACTCCACTTCGAAACCTAAGAGTACATTCCACACCTCTCTCTCCCTTTCATGCTTTCAAATGCACATCCCACACGCTCTGCTCTTGGCCAAGACTGTTCCACTCTGTGACAGCTCCCACTGAAAGACAACAAAATTACAAGAAAGAAGAGAAGCAGGCATATGCAGGACCGTCCTACATTAAGGCTAGAGTAAAATAACACACTAAAGTCAGTTAAAATGGTGATAGTTGAAGGTCATCATAGGGTGCCAAACCACAAGAGTGGCTCATTCACTACATATGGTTTCATCTAAAAATTATCCACTGGTGTATTGTCGTCGGCAGAGTTCCCGTATGGTCGGTCAACGCACGTTTCGGTGGATTGAAATTGTCACCACCTTCATCAAGAATATTTAGATTGAGAAACAAAAATCTCAGAGGTGGACGGTGTGAGAAGTTGGCCTGGTATATGCTGTCCACTAATTAAAGTGGGCACCTTGCACCAGTCCAAACGACCTTTATTGATGATTAGGTTAAAGACAACCTTTATTGAAACCTATCCTAGTGGTAGCTATGGAGAGCAGCCTTCAGGCTAAGTCTCAAAGGAATGTAAAGCAGCTTGTTTTACCAGTATATAACCTCCTGAATGACCAAATGAAAGGAGAACCACACAAGGTATATATATAATATATGTATTTATTACTAAACACTCTCTACTAACCTCTTTATGAGATTAGAGAACAAGGCACACAATATTAAATCACTAGAACGACAGTAAATAGCACAATACACAGTGGGCTCCAGGGGGAGACCAAACCATACACTAAGAAAATGGTATAACAACCACGACCTGACTAAACACAGTGCCTAGAGCACGTAGAATCGCTGGGACCCCAAGGAACCACCCTAGGTAGTGACACAGGGGACCCACGGAGGACGGGTGCAGTGTGGGAACACAGACGCGAGCTCTGTACAACTCTATGGGAAAGTCGCGGTTGGAAATTTAAGGATTAAGGACACTTAGGAGAGGACTTTAAGCAAACCCAGCTAAACATAGAAGGTTCTAAGGCCAGCACCCTTGAGAGTATCGAGGTACCCGTGTTACCTATCCCAGAGGAGCCGGGTGCATAGGGGTCAAGTGGTGTCGGAAACCCTCGTCGTTTTCAATGGCGTGATGCGAAAAAGTACTGCTGCTGTGGAGAAGAAAAGTGTCCGGTGTGATCCAAGCCTGGATCAGAGATGAGAAGAACCTGAAAGCAGAGGGGACAAAGTCTGGGTCACTTCACATGACCAGGAGCGGAGCAATCGAATGCCCACCGATGTCGGGTGCTTCAGGTGAGAAGAGGTGAAGCTTGACTCTGCAGCCACGGGGACCAGGAGGCGCTGATGATGACCAAAGTCCGGAGGTGAGCTGTCCCACAAATGATGTCGAGTGCTGGGGGATCAGTGTCCGGATTGAACACCAACAAGCCTTGGCCACGGCAACCCATGCGGTCAGAGGAAAGATGCTTCTGTGAGGACCAGCAAGGTCCTGGGGACTCTCCAAGCGATGGAGAGTCAGGGCACGTCTGGTGCAACCAGGGAAGCCCACTGAAAGTTAAAGTTGCCTTCACAGGGACCCACAGGCCAACGGACCAGGGATCGCCAAGGGACCTCAAGCTGAATCACCAAAGTGCCAGCCCACGGAACACTCGTGGAGTGTAGGCCGGAAATCTTCAGTGGAATTACTGCTCGGGGTCAGGACTACAATAGCCCAAAGTACAGCCTCAGGGGTCGCCAAAAAGCATATGCTGCTATGTACACAGTGCCCAGGGGTTCGGGTTGCACGGTCCCCACGAGGGATACGGGCCTCAGAATTTCTGAGAGCGCAGATCAACCTCAGAGACCACGGGAACCCACCTCCTGTATTGCCAAAATCTTCGGAGTCCTTCAAGAGCTTCGTAGATGCAAACCGGTCAGATGCGTTTTAGGTGCCTGCTCAGCAGGGGAGTAACTCCTTTACTCCAAGGGAGATTCTTCAGTCATCCAGCGTCGTGCAGATAGTCGAAGTACTTGGTTTCTGTAGCAGAGTTTAGTCCAGGTAAATCCAAAGTCCTGTAGTCAGGGGTTCCTATTTTATACCCAAGGAAGGGGTGGGACAAACTCTGGGGACCCACCTATGGGAGGGTCAGGACAGAGGGGTGGCTACACCCATGTCCTTTGTCCAGTTTCGCCCCAGAGCAGGAGCAAATGGCTCCTGCAACCGGTTTGAGCTGGACTATGCACAGGGACACCAAATGTGCCCCCAGTGCAGACATCAAAGCACTCTCAGAGTGCACCCACCCATCCCCAATACACTAAAGCCTGTCTGGGAGGTGGTCACACTTCCCTGTGACAGGAATCCTATTGTCAAACCTTCCCCTGCCGGAGTTTCGTCCAGCAGCAGGAGGGCAGACTCGTGTCTGTGGCTGACAGCATCCATTTTGTGATGCCAGGGTCAAGAAAGCTGGTACCGGGTGTACTGGTGTTGTCATATTTCTCACTCTAGGAGGGTGGAATCATACCTCCCACACCAGTTACTGGTGTGGAGGTATGATTCCAAGGTGTTTGACACCAAACACGACATGTTTTCATGCAGCCGTTTTAAAGTTAGCATTTACCGCGAGGTTATAATGCACTTAAGTATATATGGTTGGCTGCATCACAAACAACCCCGGAAAAGAGGTTCGGAAGGCTGCAGAGGGGCTCTGCTCATGCATGGGCACCCTCTCACATAAAACCCAGCACCCTGCCTTCAGAATTGATAAGGCCTGCTATAGGGGTGACTGATAGATTTATATGTGCAGTGATTAGGATAGATATAGTGAACCTATATCTAAGTAAGGGGTGCATGCACCACCTTACACAGGCTGCTGTAGCAGACCTGTTGTGTCATTTTAAATGGTCTCTCAGGGGTGGCATAATACATGCTGCAGCCCCTGGGAGGCCTCTGGGGTACCTATGCCCTGGGTACATAGTATACCATATACTAGGGACTTATAAGGGTACCCCAGAATCCAATCTGGAGTGTACCTAAAGTACATGGACAACCAATTTAGGGAGAAAGCAGATAGACTGGGGTCCTGATTAGCAGGATCCCAGTCAGACTAGTCAAAAACCAGCAAAGCACCAGAAAAAAAGTGGAGGTATTCCATCCTCCTACAGACGGGGGTTCTCTTATGCACTGGAGAGTGCTTCATCCATCTGTGTATACAATCGCAACTGGGTAAGACCCGGTAGGATGCTTTTAGGTTCAACCTCTTTATTCGGTGAGTCTCCGCCTGGTACGTTGCTGTGTCACCTTTCCAGGTTATTTGTAACTGCTTACTCAAAAAATGGCAGAGTATAATTTTGTGATTCTATGTGCTTGGATCGTCGTTCTCTTGCCACTCCGGGTCATAGCGCTGTGGTCTGGTCCTCCCAGTCTCCTAAAGCCAGCTCATGCACCTGTACCCTCACCACAGGTATAGGGCACCCAGCTAGAGAGGTGACTGATCTATGCCAGGGCAGTGGGTTGTAGGCATGGTACACAGGGATGTGTGCCATGTCAACTCTTCACTTTGTTCTGCACCAAAACATGCAGGCCGCAAAGGCAGTGTGTGAGTGTGAAGGTACAGGGCCTCTAAGGGTGGCACAATAAGTGCTGCAGCCCTTAGAGGCCTTCTCTGGTCACAGTGCACTGGGTACCTGTGGTACCATTTACCAGGGGCTGACCTGTGGCCAGAGAGTGCCAATTGGGTTTGGTCTTCAATGCAGTTTTAGGAAAGGAACATAGGCCCTGGGTACCTGATTGGCAGGAGCCCAGGGCACACTCAGTCAAAGCACATCAGCAGTTTAGCAAAAAGTGGGGGCAACCATGCAGAAAGAGGGCACTCACTCACAGTAGGAGCTATAGTTTAATCTCCTGCTGCAAGACGCAAAAATGGCATAGCTATACGTTTCTCACACAAAGTTCATACCCAAGTACTATCTCACCATCATGATTCAGAAGGTAGTTATGTTTATGCACAAGTTAAAGTGGAAAAGCACATTTTAAACTTTGTTAACATCTATGCTCCCACATTACATGATCCTTCTTTTTGGAAGAATATTACTACGGAAATAATAAAATCCAAAAAGTTCTCCCCTTGTCATGACGGGTGATTTTAGTCTTCTTCGGATCCTTTATTGAACCGTTCCTCTACATTCAAATTCCAGCCCAATAAATCTTATCACCTTTTGAAATAATTTTCTTCTGCTTCTAAATTAATTGATTCTTGGGCTTTAGCTCATCCTACAGACAAAGAATTTACCTTCTTTCTAACACATGCTCCACTTTCTCCAGGATTGACTACCTCTTGTCCTCACGTAAATTATGCCAAATGATCTCTGACTCCAATATACAACCTATTACATTTTCTGAACACAGTTGATTCTCCTTTTCTCTATCTTTATTAGACTCATGCCCTACCAATAAGAGATGGAGAATGAACTTGATATAGGGCCTGATTCACAGAACTAACTTACGTCAAAAACGTAAACGTAAAGTTAGTACTTTTTAGGTATTCACAGAATACACTTACTCATTTTGGTATTCACAGAATGAACGTACTCATTTCGGTATTCACAGAAGTTAGTAGTCCTAACTTTAGGACTCCTAAATGCCTTCTGTGAATACCGGAAGTCTTAAAGTTAGGATTCTTCTCAGTTTAGGAGTAGTAAAGTTAACTTTACTACTCCTAAACTGAGAAAAATCCTAACTTTAAGACTTTCGGTATTCACAGAAGGCATTTAGGAGTCCTAAAGTTAGGACTACTAACTTCTGTGAATACCGAAATGAGTACGTTCATTCTGTGAATACCAAAATGAGTAAGTGTATTCTGTGATTACCTAAAAAGTACTAACTTTACGTTTACGTTTACGTTTTTGACGTAAGTTAGTTCTGTGAATCAGGCCCTCTGTCCTCAATCAAAGTAATTTAAAAAAATTGGCTTTCGCCTTAAATTATTATTTTATTAACAAAAACCTTGAAGATACTTCCCAAATTTTCCATTGGGATGCATTTAATGCATTTATTCGGGGAGCCACAATATTTATTATGGCTCATGAAAATAAAACCTTTCATGCTCTCCTTTCTACATTAGAGAAATGAATAGCGGATCTTGAAAGGGTTTTCATCCCATCCTGAGATCCCCAATACAAATCTCAACTTCAGAAACACACATATCAATAAAACAATATGATAAGTAAACGAGCAGGGTTACTTATCGCAAAAGAAAAATCAGACTTTCGCTTCAATTTAAACAAATTTGGTCGACTGTTAGCTAACTATCTACGCATTAAAAAAAAAAACTCAAATACCTACCATTAAAAGGAATGATGGTACCTTACTTATTACTACAGAGGAGATATCAAAGGAGTTTGTTTCTTTTATATCTCCTTGTATCATAAGCCTACAGTCCTCCAAGATGATGTCATTCATACATTCCTTAAAACCTCCCAGTTACCTCAAATTTCTGATACCGATCGACTTACTTTAAAAAAATCGATTTTCAAGAAATTAGCATGCCTATCAGATCATTAAAATTAATAAGTCACCCGGACCAGATGGTATCCCAGCTGAATTTTACAAGTGCTTCCAAGCCCGGCTCTCTCTTTCTATTTTCATTATTTGCGGAATTCAAAATACTTCTATGATGGGTGGTTCTTTTAATGAAGCCACCAGCATTGTTCTTCCAAAACCACATAAAGACTCTACTGGTTCCCAATTACCATTCAATATCCCTCATTAACCAAGATTGCAAAATATATGCCATAAAATGAGCAACAGATTAATACCTATACTCTCCTCAATTATCCAACCTGACCAAACTGGATTTATGAATGGTAGTTTGACAGCTCAAAATACTCGTTTGTTGTGCCATGTTCTTTCTTTTGCTAAATATCTCAATTACCGGGAAACAACCTTTACATCGCGGTCATTAGACCGCAATGCCTTTACAACGTGGTCGTTACAACAACCGTGTTATTACAACGCGATGCCAGTACTATGCAAGTCATTACATCGACTTGCAGTAGATGGCGCTCTAACATAAGGAATAGTATAATTTACTATTTCAACACCTTCCCTACTGTTGCGTAGGCTGGAGTTGGAATAGTAATTATACATTCCTAATGTTACGGCACCATCTACTGCAAGTCGATGTAATGACTTGCGTAGTAATGGCATCGCGTTGTAACAACGCGGTCGTTGTGACGACCGCATTGTTACCTACTGCGTAGTAAAAGCACGCGTTGTAACGTGCTATATTCCAATTACCTGGTGGACTTGTTGGCCTTGGATGCAGAGAAGGCATTTGAGTAAATTAGCAATTCTTATTTAAAACACTAGAAACCTTTCATTTTGGTCCCATATTTAAAAAAATAGTTAAAGCACTATACTCAGCACCATCTGCTTCCATTTATATCAATGGTACACTTTCTACTCCATCCAATCTCTATAGCGGTATACACCAAGGTTGCCCACTATCCCCTCTATTATTTCTTGTTGGCATTAAACCTCTCTTATGCTCTTTCTGCATTAACGAACAATATAGTGGTGTTGTTTTTAAAAATACTATGGTAAAAGTTTTTACCTATTCTGATGATGTTTAATTATATGTAAATGATCCTGTTACTTCTCTACTTGTTATTCTTGATATTATTCAAATGGTATGCAGAAACCTTTGGCTATTCTTTAAATGTCAATAAAAGTGATTTTTTTTCCATTAAATATTTTATGTAATCTCACAATGATAGCAAATACCAACGTCTTGCGGCCGCCATCAACACTAAAGTATTGGGGGTTACTTTTGCAGATTCTATTAAAAATACAATTGAAATCAATTGTTCTAAAATGCTAACCACCACGAAAGAGAAATTAGATAAATGGTCAACCCTTCATTTAAATTGGTGGGTACACATTGAAGCACCTAAAATGACTGTTACCCCAGAAATTCTTTACAATTTATTTATGCTATCCTTAGGTCTACCTTGTACTTTGTTTGCCAAACTATATAAATGAATCACTAAGTTTATTTGGAAGAACAAACCAGCACACCAGGGCGGCCTGATGTAGATCTCAGTGGACCGGCTACTGCATCATAACGGTGACGGATATCCCGTCCATCGAGATGTAAATCAGGCCCTTAGTCTTAAAACTTTACAAATTCCCAAACATGAAGGAGGAGTTGGTATTTTAAGAAATACCACATATCTTTTCGCACAATACTCACTATGGTTTCAAAATTTTGATCCTTCTAACTCCCCCAAATGGCTTACAGAAGAAAAAACCTTACAACAGCTTTTCCTTTATGTGCTTTTTTAACAATGGCTAACAGCAAATTTAGTAAATTGTTACCCACTATTACAGCCTTTAAAATTTCCCTCCTATCATTTGATGAACGCTTTCCTATTAGCATTAAATCATCTAAAATTGTTTCCCTTAGGTTTATCCCCAAACTCAAATTGAATAAGAATATTTCTTTCTGGAGTTCATGTATTAATGCTGATATTTTTTATGTTACTGATATTTGTCAGGGAAATATATTTTATTAATTTGTCAAATTAAGCACCAAGTTCCATTTACCGCAATTGAATTTCCTAAATATGAATTTCTCTGTACTACCCTCCTTAATACTTTTTCTAATTTGTTACCTTGTGCTAAGTTATCTAATATGGAGTTCTATCTAGACCTGTTCAGCCGAACGGGACATAGCTTCTAAAGTATATAAAAACTCTCTGTTCATCCTACCCCTTTTATGGCTCTACATTAAAAACGGTCATCAGATATAAATATACTATCTTCAAATGCACAATGGAAATCTATCTTGGTATCCAATATCGCTAGTTATCTACCGGCCACGCTTATAGAAACTAATATTTATCTTTTATATCAATGTCTTTGGTCCCCAGTTAAATTATTCAGAATTAAACTCTTAGATGCACCAAACCTGTTGGCATTGTAAAGCTGCTACTGGAAATTTACAGCATATAATATATAATTGTTATTGTTATCAGTACTTATAAAGCGCGCTGTAACCCTACGGGCATCCTGGCGCTGAGATACATGTGCACTACCACCATAAGTGCTGCAGGAGAGCCATGCTACGTTCAAAATGCTTATGCTCTGGGAAAGAGCCAGGTCTTTATTTTCTTTCGGAACAGCAACAGGTCCTGCATCTATCTCAGATCATTAGCAAGACCATTCCAAAGTCGCGCTGCTGCAGTGCTGAAAGCTCTTCCCCCCAATTTTGTTCTTTTAATCCTGGGTACTTTTACCTGGTTGGCCGAGGAAGAGCGAAGACTGCAGGTGGGGACATACCAGCCGAATTTGCTCTGCAGCGGTTTAGGCCCAAACCCGTGCAGCGCCTTAAAAACAATACAGAGTGATTTAAATTGTATCCTCTGTAATACAGGGAGCCAATGCAGCTCCGCCAGAGCCTGAGATGCTGATGACCGTCGTGGTCTCATTAAAGCAAGCTTTGCAGCCACAGTCTGGATTCTCTGGAGTCTCCCGATCAAGTACCTTGGAGACTCCAGCAGCAAAGCATTGCAATAAACCAAACGACTCAAAATAACAGTCCTTACTACTTGTGCTCGGGCCTGGGTTGGTAGCATCGGAAGAATCTTCCGAAGTACTCTAATGAGAGAGAAACTGCTCCCCACAATCTTGTTAACTTGAGTTTCTAGGTTCAGCTTGTCACTGAAGCTAATTCCTAGGTTGTGTACCGTCTTGGCGGGTATCAAAGGTGTACCCGTGGAGATAGGCCAAAATCCCGTTGGAAGTGAGAATGGCACTTTGCCTGCAGCACAGCATAAGATCTCCGTTTTGTCGCCGTTAAATTGCAAGGAGTTATTTCTCAGCCAGTGTACCGTATCTTGCATACAGGCGTGAAATTTTCCTAATGAAACAGCATGAGAGACAGGGGAGAAACATGAGAAACAGGGGAGAGGTGTGGCGCCGCGGCCAGGGCGACTGACGCTGGACGCTGGGGATCACGGTTCGATCCCTGGCTCCGGCGGCAGGGGTCTGCCCAGCACCATGCGACTCTGGGCAATAGCTCGCTTAACTTCCCAACGGCCCCCAGCGCCGAGATACCCCTTCGGGGTGATTCGTGCGCTATACAAGTACTGGATTTACATTTACATTTACATGATCCCCCTCCAGCGACAGAATAAGCTGTGTGTCATCAGCATAATTCACAAGGCTGACATTATGTGACTTAATGACAGCGATCAAAGGGCTCATATAGGCATTAAATAATATCGGGCTGATTGCAGACCCCTGAGGGACACCATGCCTAATATCAACAAAATCTGATTGATAAGGGGGGAGAGCCACTGCCTGTCGTCTATTGGCCAAATAAGATTGAAACCATTTCAGAGCCACGCCCTCCACCCCTGCTCCCTCCAGCCTTGCTAAAAGGACCGCGTGGTTAACTGTATCGAATGTGGCAGACAGGTCCAACAAAATCAATATAGCTGATTGTCCCCTGTCTGCACGCATTCGAAGATCATCCAAAACGGTTACCAAAGCAGTCTCCGTCCCGTGTCCTGGGCGGAAACCAAATTGCACATCCTCCAGCTTGTTATTAACCTCAAAAAACTGGGAGAGTGCCCTACTCACCAGGCGCTCTGTGATCTTCACTGGATAAGGTAGAAGGGAGATGGGCCTATAGCTCTTAGGGCAGGCTGGGTCAAGCGTGGGTTTTTTCAAAAGTGGTGTTATTATTGCTTGTTTCCAGCATGGCGGTACCAGCCCGCTACTCAAAATAATTGTCCTATCACTTTTAAATTTTGGTCTGATGTTTGGAATATTATTACCCAGCTATTTAAAATCCAATTACCTGTATCCTTTCCTATATTAATTTACAAATCTTATTCTTTTAAAATGTATTATCTCCTAAATATTTTAAACATTTTGATTTTCTTATTTCTACTGTGATTAAATCAATTATTTCAAATTGGAAGGATAAAAACCTATTATCAGTTAATGCTTGGTGGGAATGGATTATTTTCCTGAGACATGGACAATTCTCATTAATACATACTCGTAAAGGCTGTTCTGGTATTAGGCCCAATATGTGGCGTACGTTGGACTCACATATTAATACGTGTAACTCATTATAAAATGTATACTATTTTATTTTATTTCATATTTCTTATTGTAGCCCTTCTTTGATTTCATTCCTCTGTTTCTAATTAACGATTGATATGGTTCACTATATTGATGTAAGTTGACGTTCATATTGTTCTCAAGTAATTGCTCTAATATTTCACCCCTTACTGTTACGGTATTGTTTTTTGTACTGTGTTCACTGTGGGTTATACTTAAAATTAATAAATATTTCTGAACTTAAAAAAAAGAAATAACTGTTATTCTGTGCCAAGATGCCTAATAGGGTGGAGTGTGCATTACAAAGAGACATTTTATATTATGGCCTTTAGCTGTGAGCCCCTTTGAGTCTGATGGGGTTATTCGTCTTAGCGTCTTTGGACGGAGAGTCTTTGGGGCGAAGGTAGGAGTGGCCGATTGTAGGAACAGGGAAGTGAATGTGTTTGAGGAGTGAATGGAACTGGAGAGTTAACTTGAGTGTTGTGTTTATGTTGTTTGTTTGTGGGTGCACACATAGGGCGCTTCTCCTCTTTGGAGGTGTAGTGTGAAGTGGACTTCTTGGGTGGATGTGTGTGCTTCTGTGTGTTACTTCAGTTTGGTCCTAACTGTTTGTATGCATGTGTATTGGGATACAATTCTTGTCTATCCTCTAGGCCCATGCAAAATGTTGTTTACACCTCCTTAAACCACCTTAATCTTGCCTCATTTCCAGCATTTTATGTTACACTTGTTACTGGTATTGTCTGAAATTGTAATGCATGTCACATAATTGAGATGCTGTTCGAGTAAAAAACACATTGGAGGAGCACAGGAACAGTGTGATAACCCAGAACACAAGTAGCTGTTATTCACATCACACATGATTTTGTGTTATTTTCTGGAACAAAATACGTCCTCACATCAAAAACGTAGATGCACTTCACGCTAAAAAATATTGTGAAATGTAAGACTGCCATTTTGCATACTTGTTTGGCATTTTACATAATATCTGCAAAGGAAGCTACACACATTTCGCCCAGATCTGATTTCCTTTGAGACAATATGTCCATTGTGACAGAGGAGTTACAGTTAACAAGTTTGTGTTATTCTTGTGTCTTTTTTCAGAATCTGACATGAGTCATCCAATCAACAGCCAGCCTCAGAGCTTGGGCTACAGCTCACAGAAGAGCCACTGGAACTCCGAGGTGATCGACTGTTTTGACGACATGGCCATTTGTGAGTATTACACACTGCACACGAACAACACACATACACAGGCACACTAACACACATAGACATCGGTGAGCATCACAGACTGCACACACATGATGCACACAGGCACATGTGCACTTCAGCACACGCATGGGCATCTATAAGTATCACACACTGTACACACAGACATCTGCTGATTAATACGCACTACACACAAACAACACACTCAGGCACATACACATGGGAATCCGGGAGTATCACACACTGCACATGTCACACACAAGCGCATGTGATGTCTTCCACATGCATGGGCATCTATGAGTATCACACACTGCACATCTGGGCACATGGTCACCTGGGATAATCAAACATTGCAACACACATGACAAACACAAGTGCTTGTGCACTCACACACACATTTATGACCATCACAGACTGCACACACATACACAGGCACATGTGCACTCAGGCATACACACACAGGCATCTGTGAGCATTACACAGTCCACACAGGCACACATCAACTCAGTTACACACACATGGGCATCATGCAGTATCACATATTGCAACACCCTTAACACACAGTGGCACATGCATTCAGGCAGAAATACATAGGTATCTATGAGTATTTCACACTGTGCACATACAGACACATGCATTCAGGAACACACACGGGCATTTATAAATATCAAACCCCGAACACACACGGCGTGCACACACAGGTACATCTTCACTCAGGCACACTCACAGGCACACCTCTGTTCTTAAGAATTGTGTTAGCCACCATCTCAGAGCGCCTGCTAAACCAGACACCAACCTACTGCCAATGAGGAATCGCTGTTTCTGTTTTCGAGTTTGGTTGGGAGCCTAGGGCCAGATGCACTAAACATTTTAACGGTCGCAAACGCTGCGATTTGGTGTATGCAACTGTTACAATGCTTTTTCTTATTTACTAATCCTATTTTAGTAATTGGAAAAGTTTTTCAGACTCCTGAAATGGGATTATGTATCTGAAAGGGACATGTTGGAGGCGTCCCTTCCAAATACCAATCTGTGCCTAATGTACCAATGTTTTGTGGCCAAAACCCATTAGCAAAACATTGATATTTTACCGACACATCAAAGAAGGTGTTAATCCATTCGCAAAGGTGAATGCAAAAAACAAAAAAGAGGAGGCAGTGGTGTACATTAGCACTGCCTCCTCTTAAGCAAACAATAAAATTAACTTTTATTTTTAAATGCAATCCCATTTCCGTTAAGAAAAATGAGCTGCATTAAAGAAAAAAAAGCTGGTCTTACTAAAAAAGCAATCACAGACATGGTGGTCTACTGACCCCAGAAGGCCACCATCCCTGTGATGGCCTCCAATTATAGGGAGTCGGAATCTGCAGTCCAACCATATTAATATAATGACCTACTGTTATACGGTTCCTACGAATTAAGTAGAACTGTGTATCTGCACAACATACACTTCGGAATATGGGGACTCAGTTCACACATATCATCAGAAGATGTTGGCCCAATTTCTAGCTGGCTCACATTGCCCCATCTGAACCCCATAACCTTACCAGGCTACCGGATGGTATCAGCAACCTCAAACATGACCACTCTTATTCCCCAAGGAAATCGTGGAAACAGATCTACCCTTTCATTGTTTACTTTCGCATGCCCAAGGTAAAACACAAGAAAGATACGAATATGGCTTTTCAAACACTTCTTGAAACAATCGCATTCTTGTATAGAAAGCGTGAGCTGCAATTATTAACCAGATGAAACAAAGCATTGTAAGTAGCATTACTAGAATGGTGAAAAAGATAAACAATTCAACCATCATAACGCTACTATGTGATTATACTTATACTCCTATCTAATACTACCCATACTATTGAGAGCATAGTGGGAGTACCCTGTGCCAGATCCACTGGGATAGTCTAACCCCCATACCTGGGTACGATGTGCCAGGAAGCAGGTCTGATGTAGAGCAGGTTACAGTCCATGGCAGGATAGAGGTCAGAGTCAGCAGGGCTGCATCTCACTCACACTGCACCACATTCCGGGACAATCCCAGCAGAAGTGCTCCTCTGCCAAATGTAGCCCGGAGGCTGTTTATATAATAAAAACACCATTCCAACTGCACTGTGTCAAAGGTGCAGAGCCGATGCAATGGTTTGTCCGTAGCCTTAGACATGTCTCCAACTGGACAACCAAATACAAGGGCCTCCCATTCTATGTGCCTAGCCTTGTATAGAGTGTACAAATAACATGATAATAATACTTACTAAGAAATTAACTGCATCTATAATAGCTTCTCAGTACATTATCGTGTAAGTGTAAACCATGTAAAAAATCACCATTAGAAAAAGATTTCAAGTCAAACGTGAAACTAAAATGGAGACCCAGAGCCGGCCCTGATGTACCTCACTACACTACTACGATTCGGAATTTTACTAACAGACCTACTAGTACACAGGTCGGTTCTTAAATTACTTTACTGGTTGCAAATACTGACCAGTACATTGCGACCCATAAATAGTGACATGGCCTCTGCTTTTTTGCTACTGGGGAGCGGGTGTTGGTAGCTCGGGTACAGTTGCAACAGTATTGGCTCAGCCCACTGATCTACCTCGCTGACCACTGGACTGCTTCAAGATTGTGGATTTACCCCTGGGGCTCCTGAGCCCTTGGTTTGATGCAGATCCAACCTCTTGAGGCCTCGAAGACAAACTAGTCTGGTGCCTACTGGAAAGGCCACAAGAGAGAGGGGGCATAGTGAAGCTGTAGCATGTTTGGTGAGTCCCCCCTCCATTTGTAAATGGGTTGGGTAGAATGTAAGGGGGTCTGGAAGACTAGTACAGGAAGTTACTTCTGTGCATTGTCATGCCCCCTCTCTCTTTCTAGGTCTGTGTGGCACCTTTGTACCCTGCATACTGATGTGCCGGGTCTCCCGTGACTTTGGGGAGCATTTCTGCCTGCCATGTCTGCCAGGGTCCTTCCTCGCCCTGCAGACCGCAATGAGGGAGCGCTGGCACATTGAGGTAAGGGGGTGCTAAAACTGCTCCTGGCTTCTCAGGCGGTGATATTCTGAGTTGGACAATATATAGCTGGGTATGCAAGGCCTGGCATAAGAGGAGGGAGTGTAGGGAAATGAGCCAAAACAGAATGGTGAACTTGTGTGTGTTTTTTCAAGAATGTCAGTTATATGTGTGTGTGTATCACTACATGTTTGAGTGTGTGTTTAGGTGTATCAGTATGCCTGTGTGTGTACGTGCACATGTTCAGGTGTATCAGCATGTTTTGAGATGTGTTTGCATGGGTGTTTAGGTGTTTCAGTATCTCTGTGTGTTTAGGGGTGTTAGAATGTGTTTGGAAAAGTGTGTAGGGTCTTTGTTTAGGATGTGTGTGTATGTGTTTAGGCATCTCCAAGTGGTTTGGGGTGTGTTTGGGTGGGTGTTTAAGTATATCAGTATTTGTGTGTGTATGTGTGTGTGAGTGTGTATACACATGTGTTTAGGTGTCTCCGAGTGTTTTGGGCTGTGTTTAGGTGTATCAGTATGTGTGTATGTGTGTGTGTGCGCACATGTGTTAAGGCATCTCCGAGTGTTTTGTGGTGTGTTTGGGTGGGTGTTTAGGTGTATCAGTATGTGTGTGTGTGTGTGATCACACATGCGTTTAGGCATCTCTGTATGTTTTAGGGTGTGTTTGGGTGGGTGTTCAAGTGTTTCAGTATCTTAATTTGTTTTGGGATGTCAGAATGTGTTCGGAAGCATGTGTGTATGTGCGTAGGCATCTCCGAATGTTTTGGGGTGTGTTTAGGTGGGTGTTTAGGTGTATCAGTATGTATGTGTGTGTGTGTGTTTAGATGTGTCAGCATGTGTTTGGGAGTGTTTTTAGGTGTATCATTATGCTGTGTACATGTGTCTAGATTTCTCAGTATGTTTTTGGGGTGTGTTTGGCTGGGTGTTTAGATGTATCAGCATGTCTGTGTGTGTTTTCAGGCATGTCAGTAGTATGTGTGTGTGTGTACATCACTATGTGTTTGGGTGTATGTTTAGGTGTATCAGTCTGTGTGAGTGTGTGTGCACGTATTTAGGAGTCTCAGTATGTTCTGGGGTGTGTTTAGGTGTATCATTATGCTGTATGTGTTTAGGTGTCTCAGTATGTTTTGGGGTGTGTTTAGGTGTATCATTATGCTGTATGTGTTTAGGTGTCTCAGTATTTTTTGGGATGTGTTTGAGTGAGTGTTTAGGAGTATCAGTATGTCTCAGTATGTTTTGATGTGTGTTTGGGTTGGTGTTTAGGTGTATCAGTATGCCTGTGTGTGTTTGTGCGGGATTTTATGATAGAGGTTGCTGTGGTGTTCCAAGATGTGTTTGTGTGTGTTTAGTTGTGTCAGGATGTGTTGGATATATTTGAGTGCCGTGTGTTTAGATATAGAGATGTCTTACTTTGTGTGTGTGCGCACGTATGAGTGCCAAGATGTGTTTTGGTGTGTACATGCGTGAGTGTTGTGCGTGCTTAGGTGTGTCAGTGTGTGTTTTTGCATGATGGTTGTGTGTTCTAAGGTGTCAGGATGTGCATGACTCCCTGAGGTTTTTTTTGGCCAGGCTGTGTTTTGGGTGTGTGTGTGCAAAGCAGCAGGTACAGTCTAAAAGCAGCAGGGAAATATCTCTGAGTGGAGGGGTGAAGAGGGAAGGGGTGACCGAGGGGGAGGGAGGAGGTTGAGAGGGAAGGGGTGTCTGCAGGAGGAGGGGGGTTTAAGGAGGGACGGGGTGTCTGCAGGAGGAGGGGTTAAGGAGGGAAGGGGTGTCTGAAGGAGGGGGGTTAAGGAGGGAAGGGGTGTCTGAAGGAGGGGGGTTAAGGAGGGAAGGGGTGCCTGAGGGGGAGGAGGAGGTTGAGGAGGGAAGGGGTGACCGAGGGGGAGGAGGGGTTAAGGAGGGAAGGGGTGTCTGATGGAGGAGGGGTTAAGGAGGGAAGGGGTGTCTGCAGGAGGAGGGCCTGGACCAGCAGACATCCTCTGGACGAGATCATCCACTTGTTGTAGGATAACTCAGTGTGCAATGCACCAGCTGCAGTGGGGGAGGGAAGAGAAGAGGAGGAGAGAGGGGAGTGACTGAGGGGATGAGGGGGAGAGGAGGAAAGAGTGGAAGAAATGAAAGTGGGAGAGGGAAGGGGTGAGAAGAGGCTGGAGAGAAGTGATTGAGATGGTGGGGGAGAACTGAGTGCAAGGAATGAAAAAGAGAGGGAGAGGGAAGGGATGGTTGAGAAGAGGGGAGTGTGCTGAGGGAGAGGAGGAAGAAAGAAGTCGTTTAGAGGGACAGGAAAAAGAGGGTTAGGAATGAGGAAGAGAGAGTAGAAGGAGGGAAGGATTGGAAATTTATTTATTTATGCCTTTTTAAATAGCACAGACATTACCCAAAGGTGTTAGAGCGCATTACAATAAAACAGGTTTCATCACAAGAGATACAAAGTTACAAACAGCTGCTAGCGACGATTATTACAAGAAATACAAAGTAGCAGGTCGAGACATTGGGATATTTGCTTGTTTCGATTGTTACACAGGCACGTGTTTACAGATGAAGAGGAGGTAGTTGTAGGTAGTAGCAGCACGGTGAGGGCAAACAGGAGTAGTGCACTCAGTCTCAGTGTCGGGGAGGGCACATTATCATGGGGAGGTTGGCTAAGGGGACAACTGGCCAAAACGTCTTTGTAGGAGAAGGGCTTTCAGCTCCCTTTTGAAGATCATCAATGACGTGGTGCCACAGGTCGAGAAGAATAGGGCGGCAGAAGCTGCCTGAGTCTAGGACTCGAAGAGCGTCGTCAACAACCTGAAGCAGTGCCGTTTCGGTACTGCATCCTTGATTGAAGCCAGAATGCAATTTGTCCAGAAGGTTATTGTCTTTGATGTGTTGGGTGAGTTGTTCCGCTACACACCTTTCGAGGATTGTTGCAAGAAAATATAGGCTGGTGATAGGGAGAAAGTTATTGAGGTCATTCGCATTTGCTGAAGTTTTTTGATTAGAAGTTGGGTGACTTTACCAGTTTTAAGGGAATCAGGAAATGCTCCTTGGCTGAGAAAGCTGTCCAGTAGTGCAGCATGAGTGTGTAAAGATCTTTGGAAAGGTTACTCGGAATGGGGTCCACAAAATGATTTGAGGGTTTGGTTTTCATGATGCTTTTTAGTAAGACATTCTTCCTGATAATGTCAAAGGCTTGCAAGGTGTTCTTGGCTTTGGAAAACAATGGTGGAGATAGGATGTTCATCTTGGCATAGGAGCAATTTCACCTTAGAATTAAAAAAATGCACAAACTCTCGTGCTTTCTTGGAGGCGTCATCAAGTTTGAAAGAAGTGGGCAAGGGAGGGCTGGTGACTATTTTGATCAAATCAAAGAGTTGTTTCGGTCTATTTGTGTTTGAGTCAAGAAGGGTTCTGAAGTGATTTGATTTCTCACGAAATATGTGCCATAGGTAAAGTGATCTCGCTTTACAGCGGCATGTGGTGGAAGGTTCTGTTTCCATTTCTTATACAGAGATCTCAAGGTTTCCCTTTCCTCGTATTAGGCCTTATTGAACCATGGAGCAGATAGTGTTGGTCGTTCTGCTTTGAAGTGGAGCTGCCTCATCAAGCAAAACATAGACACTGTCGAAGCAGTCGGCAGTGGAGTCATTGACATCTGTGGTGGGGCTAAATGGTGGTAGTAATTTCACTGCAGATTTGCTGGGTATTCTGATGTTGATGTTCTTGATGTCATGAAACCAGGAAGTCACTCTTTTGTGGTTGGTCTCTGGTCATGGCGTTAGAGCGTTGTAACAAGAAAGGAATACGAAAGTGGTCGGACCACTCTACCAGAATGGGTTCATCAACTAAGAGCAGGTCGTCTTTGGAAAGTATTAGATCAAGTATGGAGCCTATCTTGTGCATTGGTTTAAAGTTGTGTTGTATCAGATCATTAATGGAGAGAAAGGTGGCAAGCTGGTGGACTATAAAATCTTCTGTGTTGCCCCAGTGAAGATTTAAATAACCTAGAAAGATCACTCAGTCGTCTTGTGTTGCTTGGTCACTTGCGAGATCAATGCATTCCTCGATAAAGGCCGAGTTGTCATCTGGTGGGTGACAGATGACATTAAGTCTGAAAGGGGAGTTGTGTTGCACTCATAGTTCCTTGGTTAGTCACTGGAGTGTGGAAAAGGGACCATTGGGAAGGTCCTTCCATTGTAGGGCGTCTCTGAAGATGGCAGTCATGCCTCCCTCAACTACTTCTCTATCATTTATGATGATGGAGTAGTTTGGAGGTAGAAGTTCAAACACGGTACAGGATGTGTCATTGAACCAGGTCTCTGTGAGAATCAGTACGTTTAAGTTGTAGTATGTAATAGTGTCAGAAACTTTAAGTTTCTGTTTCATTGCTGTTCTGCAATTATGAAGCATGCCACATAGAGTCGATGTGTGTGGTTTGCTGTAAGGAGTGTCTGGGGTTTTGGTTGTGATAGGAAGGCTATTTCTGTTGGCTATTGTGTCTGCTTTGGTAGAGACTGGTGTTTGGACCAAGTCAGGGAAATAATTGGAATCCGGTGTTGGTTTGAGTTGTCTGGGGTACCCGCAGTAGTTGATATTGTCAGGGTGTTGTAGCTTGCAAGAAGGTTTGCAATATCAGCTTGGGACAGGTTGGGGGGTAATCTCTTGGGGTGAAGGAGGTGGCTGCTCCTAGGTATTGAGTATTTGGGGTAATGCGCCTTCTGCTGGGGAAGTAGAGAGTCAAATACAGTAGAGAGCCTGGAGCTTAGGTGGGTAATAGTAACATCAAGTTGAGAGAGCCTCCAGGTGAGTTTATCATGTTTGTGTTTTAAGGTCTGCAGAGAAAAGGAGTGTGGTGTAATGTGGGAATCATGTGGAGATTGTGTCATTGCAGGATGGCTGTTATGAGTGGCATTCATAGTATCCATTGGAGAGGTGATGAGTCGTTTGTTGAAGGGGTTGTGCGGCATTGTATGGGAGCTCTCAATGTGGTGTGGGGGAAGAAGCTTGGACTTTGGGAGGGGAGTTTGTTGGGTGGGTTTACGGTACATGGGGTGTGCATGAGTTGGGGTCTTGGTGAAGTGGGATGAGAATGGGTTACAATGGGTGGGTTTATGGTGCATGCATGAGGTGGGGTCTTGGTCACACGGGGTGAGAATGGTCCAAGAGAGTGGGAGCGGGGGAAGGAGGAGGAAATGGCTGTCTAGGAGGACAGTCAATGTGCGAGGAGAGTTCTGTTTGTATGGGAGATTAGGGAGTGGAGGAAAGCAAGTTGGTGTGGGAGAGTTTCAGATCGTGGGGATAGAGAGTATACTGACAGGTGTGGGGTTGTCGGGTGTAAGTGAGTGTTGATGGCATGCAAGGGGGCTAAAGTAGTGCAGGAGAGGTTACATTGTGGAGGTAGAATACTTTGTGATACAATAGAGGTGGGGAGGAGTTGCAATTGTGAGTCAAGAGCATATGGGCAGAGATAGTGAGATGGTACAAGTGCGTATAGTGAGTAAGGGGACTGGAGAAGTCCCGGAGGAATTTCATCATAAAGGGAGGATATTTTGTTGTGTGGAAGAGGTGAGGAAGAGTGGCTATTGTGGTGAGTCAAAAGCGATTGGGCAGAGGGGGTGTAGCAAGAGGGGATAAAAGGATTAAAGTTAGAGTGGTTGGGGGGTTGTTTGTAGGAATGGAGTTGACCAGTATCCTGTGATGATGGTCGAATTAGTGTGATGGAGCAAGAGGGGTGAGAGGGCGGCATGTGCTAGAAATAGAGAATACATCTTGTGCAGTAATATGAAGAGGGTAGGGGTGGAAGTTGGTGTGTGATTGAGACTTTTGTGAGGAGGGGTTGGTAGGCCATGTAAGCAAGAGTCAGCTCAGTTTGTGGTAGGGCACACCCAGTGAGACACAGCTGGAGGGAGGGTGGAAGCAGTGGGGCACACCCAGTGAGATGCAGCTGGAGGGAGGGTGGCAGCAGTAGGGCACACCTAGTGAGACGCAGCTGGAGGGAGGGTGGCAGCAGTGGGGCACACCCAGTGAGATGCAGCAGGGGTGGTGTCACAGCAGAGGGGCACACCCAGTGAGGTGCAGCTGGAGGGGGTGGCAGCAGTGGGGCACACCCAGTGAGATGCAGCTGGAGGGAGGGTGGCAGCAGTAGGGCACACCCAGTGAGACGCAGCTGGAGGGTGGGTGGCAGCAGTAGGGCACACCCAGTGAGACACAGCTGAAAAGAGGATTGCAGCAGTGGGGCACACCCAGTGAGAAGCAGCTGGAGGAGGGGTGACAGCAGTGGGGCACACCCAGTGAGATGCAGCTGGAGTGGGGTGGCAGCAGTGGGGCACACCCTGTAAGATGCAGCTGCAGGGGGTGGCAGCAGTGTGGCACACCCAGTGAGATGCAGCAGGAGGGGGTGGCAGCAGTGGGGCACACCCAGTGAGATGCAGCAGGAGGGGGTGGCAGCAGTGGGGCACACCCAGTGAGAGGCAGCTGGAGGGGGGTGCCAGCAGTGGGGCACACCCAGTGAGATGCAGCTGGAGGGGGGTGGCAGCAGTGGGGCACACCCAGTGAGACGCAGCTGGAGGGGTGGCAGCAGTGGGGTACACCCAGTGAGACGCAGCTGCAGGGAGGGTGGCAGCAGTGAGGCACACCCAGTGAGATGCAGCTGGAGGAGGGATGACAGCAGCGGGGCACACCCAGTGAGATGCAGCAGGGGGGGTGTCACAGCAGAGGCGCACACTCAGTGAGATACAGCTGGAGGGGCGGCAGCAGTGGGCCACACCAGGTGAGACGAAGCTGGAGGGGGGTGGCAGTGGGGCACACCCAGCGAGATGCAGCTGGAGGGTGGTGGCAGCAGTGAGGCACACCCAGTAGGATGCAGCTGGAGGAGGGTGGCAGTGGGGCACACCAGTTGAGACGAAGTTGGAGGGGGGTGGCAGCAGTGGGGCACACCCAGCAAGGTGCAGCTGGAGGAGGGGGTGGTAGAAGTGGGGCACACCCAGTGAGATGCAGCTGGAGGGAGGGTGGCAGCAGTGGGGCACACCCTGTGAGATGCAGCAGGAGGGGGTGGCAGCAGTGGGGCACACACAGTGAGATGCAGCTGAAGTGGGGTGACAGCAGTGGGGCACACCCAGTGAGATGCAGCTGGAGTGGGGTGGCAGCAGTGGGGCACACCCTGTGAGATGCACCTGGAGCAGGGTGTCAGCAGTGGGGCACACCCCGTGAGACGCAGCTGGAGGGAGGGTGGCAGCAGTGGGGCACACCCAGTGAGATGCAGCTGGAGTGGGGTGGCAGCAGTGGGGCACACCCAGTGAGATGCACCTGGAGCAGGGTGGCAGCAGTGGGGCACACCCCGTGAGACGCAGCTGGAGGGAGGGTGGCAGCAGTGGGGCACACCCAGTGAGATGCAGCTGGAGTGGGGTGGCAGCAGTGGGGCACACCCAGTGAGATGCACCTGGAGCAGGGTGGCAGCAGTGGGGCACACCCCGTGAGACGCAGCTGGAGGGAGGGTGGCAGCAGTGGGGCACACCCAGTGAGACGAGGCTGGAGCAGGGTGGCAGCAGTGGGGCACACTCAGTGAGACGCAGCTAGAGGGAGGGTGGCAGCAGTGGGGCACACCCAGTGAGACGCACCTGGAGCGGGGTGGCAGCAGTGGGGCACACACAGTGAGATGCAGCTGGAGGGGGGTGGCAGCAGTGGGGCACACCCAGTGAGACCCAGCTGGAGTGAGGGTGGCAGCAGTGGGGCACACTCAGTGTGACGCAGCTGGGGGAGGGTGGCACCAGTGGGGCACACTCAGTGAGATGCAGCTGGAGGGAGGGTGGCAGCAGTGGGGCACACTCAGTGAGACGCAGCTGGAGAGGTGGTGACAGCAGTGGGGCACACCCCGTGAGACGCAGCTGGAGGGGAGGTGGCAGCAGTGGGGCACACCCAGTGTGATGCAACAGGAGGAGGTGGCAGCAGTGGGGCACACCCCGTGAGACGCAGCTGGAGGGGAGGTGGCAGCAGTGGGGCACACCCAGTGTGATGCAACCGGAGGGGGGCTGGCAGCAGTGAGGCACACTTGCTCACTTCCTCTGTTTCCTTCCACAGGGCTCCATCTGTAGAGACTTCTTCTGCCAGTGCTTCTGCGGGTACTGCGTGCTGTGCCAGATGGCAAGGGAGCTGAAGACAAGGCAGTGAGGCACCCCAAAAGGCCAAAGGGGGGGTCTTGGCCACCTCTTCCTAAAGAATGGGTCCCACCTGATTTCTGATCCACAACGTCCACTATCCCACGGCTTGCTATCCAGGTCCTTCATCATAATGAAGAAATGAATAAAGATGAATTGACGCACCCCTACTGCTTTAATGTACAGATACATACCATATTAGCCTCTGCGGTTCCATTATATACCGATATAGCCGTGGTTTCCCAGCCTCTGCTACCACCCTGCTCTCACGGCCTCTTTAGCACCCCACCACTTTAATATGCAGACAAGGACGTCACACAAGTCTGTGCTTTACTAGTATCCCTTAAGATATAGAGCTGCTTACAAGCTCCTCGCCTGCCCCACCCCTTAAACCACCCGCCCTACACCCCGCGGACCGAGACCCCACAATGGCATAGGGAGCCCGACTAGGTCAGGTTCTGGTATTACAGTCATTTTATGCAAAACTGTTGTCATATTCTGAGTGATGTCACTATTTGCCTTGAAAACTGTTCTTTATTCATGTGAATAAGCTCTTTTGAAAGATCCCTGTCTGTGTTTTACTGGTACCCGAGACACTACTTTTTAAGCCCCTCCGTAGTGTCATAAAGACCCAAAGTCCAGACTCCATATTATGCAGAGCAGACTCCATTTTCTGCTCGATCATTGACCTGTCTACATTGGACCTAGATACCGTCTGTCCTCCTCTTTGAAAGAACCTGTGAAAGTGTCAAATCATCCAGATGGCCTTTGCAAACACCTAATGCGACATCCATCGGCGACAAGTTCCCGTTTACCTAAACTTGAAGGTCAGACAGTAAATATAAAGCAAACAATGTAGTCTCATTGACGTACGTTTGTTCTACTGGTTCGTCTAAAGAGTATCACATGGATGCGTACAAGGTATGTCTAGAATTTGATGAAAATTCCCCTATGCAGGGTAAAGATCGGTGGCCAGTACTATAAAAACCCCCATGAAGTGTCCTCTAACTCAGAGAAGACTTTGTGCCAGATTATCGCACGAGGTCCTGCCGGAGGCTGCCAAACTGCGGCAGCATCATTCCTATCCTGAGAGCTGATACTGATCCAATTACGGCAGAAGAAGAACTGAGCCCAGCTGATGTGTCTTTTCCTTTTGAGGGAACACTCTCTTCTGAATATTACGGCTTCATGCTGTAAACAGTTATGCAGTGCGCTAAATCCCAATAAACTCTGGATGCAAGTTAAGCTACTCGCTGCTCTCATAGTGTAGCACATAGAAGTAGTCCTGAGGGGCTAGGTTGCCAAATGACATTCCAACTATATTAGAAATGTGCATATTATTCTAATTGTTAGTGACATGCGTTAGTGCTGTTTTAATAATATTCTGTGTGGTTATTATTCATGTGATAAGCAACAGGATGAAACAGCTGATTTAAACGTTTAAGCATAAAGTGTCTTTTCTTAGTGCTGAACTTTTGGGTGATAATATAAAGAACAAAATTGGGTTTGATCTTCCAGTGCATCCCTGACCTTTTTTAAAGGACTAACCTGTGATTGACTTAAAAAACTCAGTAAAGAAATGTACAAAAAAAAAAGAAGAGTCAAATTGGGTGTGAATAACCATGGAGTCCCTGACCCCCTTTTAAGAGAACTGTTTGTTACCCAAAAAGCAAGGACACCACATCAACAAGCGTGTTGAGTGTGGTTGTGCAGGGATGCATTGACCTAGTGTTGGTGCCCTGAACAATGTACCTGCATCCCTGGGTGAGAAAGTCAAACCCTGTAGAACTAAGCCAAATCCTCAATTTATGCAACATGACACCCAACTCCAGCATTAAAATGTTTTGGACCTTTGAGTAGTTCTTTAAGTCTGCACATGCAAGAAAACCACCATTACACATACACGAAGACGTCCGTTGTAGTAATGGTTGCCTTTTACAAGGAATAATGGAGCTGCTATTACTGTAGGTTTGTTAAGATTGAATATTAAATGGTTATTCCCCACCTGTGGGGTTTCTGTGTCTTTTGAATCTGATGTTTTTTTAATTTGTTTGATTAAAATGGTGACTCCTGTTGCGATAGGAGTGAACTACAGAGAGGCAGCTATACAACATCTCAAGAATAGAGGTGTCTCGATGCGGGGGGGGGCATACATATGTAACAGCTGCACACGCAGCATGTGCCTTTCAAACATTTTACTCATGGGTGGAGTTTGAAGCTGTAGACACTGCCTCAGGGAAGTTTCAGACTGACAAACCGACAGCACCACTCGGACATTATAGGCAGCGCCACTGGAATTATGCAGCAGGGGAGGGTCAAATTATGTGGCAGGGTTGAGTAAATTATGTTGCAAGAAAAGGCAAATTATGCAGCATAATGCAGCACATTTTGTGATAGTATTAATCCATTATTTGTTAACACTGTTTGATCGTTGGTTGCACCTCATTACTACAAGCTCAATACCCAAATATAGTAATAAGCAACAGAAAGGTGATCAGCCAACCTTTAGAAAGAGTCTTCCACTGCATGGCAACATGTGTCCCTGAGTTTTTAGTAACTTTTGAACCGTTTAAGCTAGGATCAACATTTGTTTTGTTAAACTCTGCAGAATATGCGGCAGATGATGGATTATGTGGCAAATATATATGCGAAAATCGCTGCGGCCGCACAATCACATAATGAATGAATGAATGAAATGAAATGAAATGAAAACAAGATTTATAAAGCGCCTGGTTACCCATGGGCATCCCCGCGCTAATGCCTGCTAACACACTAAACCGAAAGCTGTTCATTTAGGGAAGAGTAATGTTTTAATCTGCTTCCGAAAGATGAGAGTAGTTCGGTTGGGCACGGATCTGCGGAGGTAAGCCATTCCAGATCTTAGCCACATTATACGAGTAAAGGCGGCCGCCACTTCGTGCTCTCGTTATTCTTGGAGTTGCCAGTAGATGTTTAGTTTCTGACCTGAGGGCTCTGTTAGGACGGTATCGGTGGGTAAGGGACTGGATGACCACCGGTCCCTTACCTGAAAGTGACCTGTGGGCTATACATAGAGCCTTAAACTCTATGCGCTCACGGATAGGGAGCCAATGTAAAAATGCCAAAGCTGGTTTGGCGGAGGACCGCTTTGGGATGTTCATAAGCATGCGAGCGGCGCAGTTTTGAACAATTTGTAGCTTCCGTATCGATCAGCCAGGGGCTCCCAGATAAAGAGCATTGGCATAGTCAAGTCGGGATAAAATGAGAGCCTGAATTAGGACTCTTCTTGCAGGGAAGGGGAGTAGTGGGAGCACTTTACGGATCATTCGAAGGATCCCGTAACAGCTTGCCGCTACCCTTTGCCCTTGTTCTTTAAAATCAAGGTTCTGGTCGAGCCAGACACCCAGACTTTTAATTTGATGTTTGGAGGTAGGGGCAGGACCAAAAGAGCTGGGCCAATGTAGCTCAAAGTTTATATTTTCTTTGTTCCCTAGGAGCATTAATTCTGTTTTAGATCCATTGAGTTTCAAGAAGGATTCTTCCATCCACCTTGAAACTTTTTCTAGACAAAGGGCAAGACAAGTACTAGAGGGATCGTGATGGTTGACAGAGACAACCAGCTGAGTGTCATCAGCATATGTAATTATCCGAATCCCAAATGGTAGCACAATCTCTGCCAAAGGCCTCAAATACACGTTAAAAAGTGTGGGGCTGAGGGAGGAGCCCTGAGGCACCCCACATGTCAGCGGTATAGATTTAGAAGAAATGCCGTCTTCAAAAACTTTGAAAGATCGGTCTTCTAAAAAGATTGGAGCCAGTTGAGCATAGTCCCTGCAATCCCTACCTCGCCCAGTCTCTCTATCAAAAGCTGGTGGTTAACCGTGTCGAAGGCTGCGCTTAAATCTAGAAGGATAATAGCTGCGCAGCCTCCTGCGTCTAGGATTTTCTCGCCTCTTCCACTACCACCAGAAGAGCCGTCTCCGTCCCATGTTGAGGTCTAAAACCCATCTGGGAGGAATGGAGACAGTTATTGCTCTCCAAGAAGGAAGATAAAACAAAATTCACATATTTCTCGGCGATCTTACTGATAGCCGGCAACAAGAAATGGGGCGATAGTTACTCCAGACTTCAGGGTCCAGGGTAGGCTTTTTCAATAAGGCTTTAACCATAGCCTGTTTCCACAGTGGAGGGACTATCCCTGAGGAAAGAGAGGCATTTATCAGGTCAAGGATTACTGGGGAAAGGATTTCAGAGGCCTGATTTAAGATGTTGGGGGGCAGGATCAGTGGGGAGCCGGATTTTAATTAGCTCAAAATATCAGACAACGTGGACGTATTAAGTGGGGGAATTTCCTCAATTCGGCCAGCTCTCCCTTTGACCAAGTTTTCCTGATCTCTGATGAGTTGTTGAGATATTCTTTGAGGAAAGGAAGAGTAAATAACTTGGATTTTGTCCGAAAAAATTCTGCCATGGCATTGCATCGTACTGAAGTATCTTCAGATACAATGGGGGGGGGGTGGGGATGGTAAGCAAGCCCTTAGTGATGCGGAAAATCTCGCGAGGAGAATTAGCAGCTGCCAGGATTCTCTCTTCATAATATAGAGTTTGGGCCAGTTGAATTTCAATTTTATAAGTTTTAATGGCCTCTCTATAAATTTGTTTGTTGCTGGTAGAAAAATCCTTCCTCCATTTCCTTTCAGCTCTTTTACAAGTTTTTTTGAGTTCGCGAAGTTTTGGGGAATACCACGGATTACGCTTAGTTTCTGCTTTATTAAATATTGTTTTATTTGGAAGGACAGAATTCAATGAGGATTCTACCCAATAGTTAAATTTATTGTAGGCAATTACAGGATCAGGATCGAAAGTGGGCCTAGACAATTCCAACGTTGTTACCCATGAATCAGTTGGTAGTTTGGACCAAATGCGTGAACATTTCCTATGCCCCATGGTCGCTGTGGAGATCACTTGCGGAGTCCAAGTGAAAGGGATTAAAATATGGTCAGACCAAGGTAGCCTGACAGGATCTCCAACTAAAAGATTCTCCAGATTGGAGAAAATGGGGTCCAATAAATGGCCTTTTGTATGGGTGGGACCTGCTACCTTTTGTGTAAGTTGAAAAACAGCTAGTCCCTCAGTTAGGTCATGTACATCTGAATGAAGGATATTCTCAAAGTGGAGATTAAGATCCCCTAACAGCGTAAAGTTAGCGCTACTATTGGCCAATTTAGCTGCTACCTCAAGGAGCTCATTATTAAATCGATTAAGGGGTCCTGGAGGTCTGTAGATCAGTATCCCCGAGAATGAACAGACATGGGAGATACGAATTGCGAAGGCAAGGCTTTCGCAATCGGTTAACGGACTTGCGGTGGTGCGACAATCAAATTCCATTTTATAAATAATCGCAAGACCACCGCCCCTTCCTATCCCCCTGTCCAGCCTTTGGATAGCGTACCCGGCCGGGAGGGCTTGGACAATAGGGAAATTAGCCTCACTGTTGAGCCAAGTTTCAGTTAAGAACAGCACATCTGGGCTCTCTTCCTCAATTAGAAGGTGAATTTCTAATGCATGTTTTGACATAGATCGACAATTAACTAAAAACATTTTGAGCCCCAAGTTGTGATTGGTGACTGTGGGAGAACTATTCCTTGGACAGAATCTGAACAAACAGTGTGAGCAGATACTGGTCTCACTATCAGGTCGCATGTGGTGTAGGCACTTACTTTGCGGTGCGCCCATCCAACCAATTAGTTGTTCTGATGTGTAAGAGAGAGTATTGTTATCACATCCAACAGGATTCCTGGCCCCTGGCGCCGGGCGAGCGCGGACGGGCGCAGACGGGCTTGCCTTTGGTGCGCCAGCGGCGCACCCGCTGCGCGCGTCCGCTGCGCGGTCGCTCAGCGCCCATGCTTTTATCCCCCAACCGGAGTTCCCGTCCGGTCTAAGTCCCGCCCTACTCTTCCTGCTAGGAAGGAAGTGCAGCAGTGATTGTGGTCCCCGTAACCAATGCGTGGCTCCGGAGAACGAGAGAAATGAAGGTAGGCTACACGCTAACAGTGTGCAAAAATGCAAAATTAGAACAGTCAAATTCAAGTCACATAACAGAGTAGATTATTTCTAGTATCAACTCAGAATCGGCAATTACACAAATAACAGTAAAACGCTAAAAATATTAAAAATGAGCAGCTTAATCACTCGTGTCCACCCAACTCACAGTAAAAGTATGGCCCTGATTATAGGGAATGCCAGTATCTGGTTGCCACTTTGATTTACCAAGAGCACCAACATTGGTTTGATGCATTCCCAGTTTTACAAAATGTTGTAAATCTGGGAATGCGCCAAGTACCGCGGATGTTGCGTGGAAACACCCACGGCAACAACCATGGAACGCCCCTTTCACGCAGAGTAATGCGTAAAAGGAGCACTTTTTTATGAGGCACCCATTTCCCCAGAGGGAGTGGCTCACACCGTGCATTTTGGAGCAGCCGCAAGTTCATGGGACAACTATGAAAATGGATTGTTATCAGACTCATCTACAGGTTCATGTCCACAGGAACAGGCAATTGCAGAGCCAAGCAGACATCCAATGCCCATACGAAGGGGTACCATAGGCAATGAAACACAGCTGTACGCAGGTGAACCAGGCAATTTGGAATGACAATGACCGGTCAGTGTTCAGTTCCTGGAGCAAAGGGATTCCAAAGAGCATGCACTCATGGGACAGCTGTACTGGTGGTAGTTCTAGTACCAATGGACTTTGAAATGGAACATCCATTGCGGAGTAACAAAAGTAGAACCAAAATGCTGCAAATGAGGAATAACAGCAAGGGTATACCCCCCAACACACTAGAAAATAATAAATGAATAAATACTGGTATTTCTGGAAGGTACAGACTCAGCCAGTCCCGGTTACTTGAAAAAGTGTGCAATACTGGCAGTATTAGAGGTATTAAATATTCGGTGCACTAGTTCGCCGCAGTGTAATTGAAGAATGGTATTCAACAAGGACTGTATTTCACTGGATGTCCTTGCAAACTGCTGTTAAAAGTTTCTCGGTCAGATGTTAGGGTCACATCTTTTTGAAACCATAAGGCTTTGAGTCGGATTAGCTTGTTGAAATCTGCCTTCAAAGTTGGAATTGAAGGCCACAATGTAGCATCCAAGACCGAATGCATAGGTGGAAAAAGCACATTATTGCAGCAGGTCCCTACCCGGGAGACCAATAAAATAAACAGGATCCCCACCTTCATGCCGCAACAGTCTTGGTCGCTTAACATTAAATAGCTTCCATTTGAAAGGACAGTGATGAGGGGGAGAATTCAAGGGGCTGGTATGTCTTTTAGATAACAGGCCAAATTTGCTACCAAAGCATTGCGTGCGCCGTGAATGGTAACATGTTTACATTCAAGTGAGTGACCAACAGAAGAGTTGCATTCCTTTCCAGTAAGAAATACCTCTTTCTCAGCCTGCTAACATCAATAAGAGAATGGGAGTGACCATAACTCATGAATAAAGCTCCCCCTAGGGCTTCATAGCTACCCACCGGGAAATGTTTCATGCAAGCTGTGAACTGGAATGTTGAAATTGGCAAAGATATTATGCCATGTGTCAGCCACATTGAGGACGGTGTTGTGGTTGGAAGCTGTTCTAACTTCTCAAGATGTAACATTGTGAAAGTGGCATCTTTCTTGGCCATGAGCTGGTGTTTGCGTGTGAGATTGAAAGGCAAGAATAGCTGTGTAGAATTAAGGTGAAGCCATGGCGCATGGCGACTTTTGAGGACCTGAAGTGTCCCTCTAAACTGCATAATAGATCTATGCTGATTTTGCCCATGGTATAAAGAAGGCATGTCACTATGCATTACATCGATAACAGACGACACAATATTATTCAGGTTATAAATGCGAGAAGACAACGTATTAATACTATTATCCAGACAGCAAGTACTTTATCCAAATTATCTTGATCAATTTTTCATAAATGTGCAGCAGCTTCCATTTGTAATAATTTCCAAATGTCATTATATGTGGCACAAATAAATCTGTTTTGAACGTGGAGACTTAGGACTCAATAGAATGTCAGATAGGTCCATGTCTTCCGAAAGGAGAGAAATATATTGTTTTACTGCAGACAGTGTGAATGTTCCAACCATTGTTGCCACAATTTCCCTACCAAATAGGTGGTGACAATACCTGACTTTTCAGAATGGGAATAATTGAGGGTTGGGTCTGCTTGCCTTAAATCCCGGTGTGGAATTAAAAAAAACAAGCACAATAACCATTTGTGTCCACTGGCCACAATAACCACCAGCCAGGACCTGAGAGAGTGGAGTTAAACGTTCCATTCTGTAACATGCTATTGAGTTGCTCTTGAGTGTAATTTGTTAAGTGTTGCCAATTATCAAATCAGGCAAAGGAAGAAATATTTGGTGCATTTATGTCTTTAATTTTTGCTAGTCCTAGAAAGGTAGTCTGTTGAACTGTATCATTTAGAAAAATCATTTGTGTTGGTATTATGCAGGCTCGTACAAGGCGTCTGTCCACTGAACTTGCCAAGATTTGCTACCCCAAATTGATTTCATGTCAATGGTATCCTTCCAATTATCATAGCCTTTCACGGCTAATTGGGTGACACACAAGCCTGTATACATCAGCTTGGTTTGTGTGAGCATATATTTCTTTGTTTGTGTAGAAATAAGTTTAAAATAAAAAGATTTCAGGTCTAATGCATTGTGTCCAGAAAAATATGTTAATTTATCCCTATATGTTTTGGAGCTCCCTTGCAGGGGAGTCGAACAGTGTTCCTATTGTGTATAATTAAAAAGTGTGCCTTGAACACTAGCTCGGTGTAAATAGAGATGTCTATAATGATAGTAACTGATTATTTCACCATAATTATCAGATTTTAAATACAGGTCCTCTGATTCGAAAACAGTATAGTATTCCAGCTCCAAGAGCATGGAGTTTACAGTCTCGACATCCCAATCATCAGAATGTAACCCAGGTACAATAACATCACCCACTGAAACCCTAAAAACATAAGGTATTTTCAGTATTTCCATTGTTCTGAATACATCATAAGGTACTTTATCCCAAACAATTGCATCAGTTACTGGAACAGCTGAAATGTTCACAATTGACAAGTCTCTTTTTAGCTTAAGTGAAGATGAATGAGGCGTTAACACCTCATCGACCAGTTCTGTGGCAGAGCATTCTGGAAGGTAATGGCCATTTATCAGCAAAAAGAAAACAGTCACAAATCCAATCCAAAGAAATAGAAAAAGCAAGGAAATTGTCATCCAAACATATATCCAAGGAGGGGCCAGATAAGCGCGTTTCAGCCATGAAAAGAAAACACAGCCCTGTGTAGGCGGAGGGCCCAAAACAGAGGAGCTATCAAAAGGCTCGGATGAAAAATCATCTGTTCCCACATAATAACCAGAAGCAGTTTGTTGAAAAGCAGGAGCAACAGGTGCAGTAAGAGATTCAGTAAAGTCCACGAGAGGTGGATCAGTAGAAATGACATCAGCTGCAGTAGACGGAGTAGTAAGTACAGTAATCACTTCAGTCATGTGTCTGGAAGTGGTAGCGGTATTCGGAATCAACTGAAGTTTATTCTCTGCCCCCCCATGCCCCTAGCTGGGGAGAAACAGTGTCAAGGGTGCTCACAAGCTGCAGAGGAATTTCCTGTATGGTAGCAAGAGGAGTTAGGGAACTGCCAAGGACTTCTCGTGACCTACTGTTTAGAATTGGCCACATGATGTAACTTGACGTGGTCAATGGAGAAAAAATCAATAGTCTGTAGAACCAACAAGTGGTGGCAAAATGGCAGTTCTTGTACCTTGAATGCCAAGGACTGGCACCGGGGCATGGTGCAATGGGCCAAACACCTTCTTTATCGTAATCCTTTCATGAAGAAGATCCCAATTGTGGAATCCAGCCGGAAGGTGCTGGGTGCTCCTTGATTCCAGCAGAGTCAGACATCTTCAACTGTACGTTGGATCGGCCGTCACAGAAGGTTTGTAAGTCAAATAAGACAGCATAATGATCATTTATGTCAAACGGCATGGCTGCTGCCACAATGTCTGGACAGTCAAGGTCTGGAACATACATTTTGATGCCAAAAAGGACCTTGTATGGGATACAGCCACCCAAAGTTCTTTTAGGGAGATTATTAAGTGCTTGTTCTACCCCTCATTGATGGTGGCTCCAACTACGCCCAGTATCTAATACTCTAGCTGTTAACGGCTGCTTTAAGTCACAGCTCATCCTCCCCACAACTGAATTTCTCTCGGGCCGATACGGAGAAGAGTAATGTATGTCTACACCCAGGGTAGCCATAGAATCCCTGTAAGCTTTAGAGGTGAAAGTAGGGCTCTGGTCCCAGTGGAATGTAGTGCATGCATGTGTTCCGATAAAGACTTGCAAATCTTTAATAACAGTGAGAACATCAGCTAAACATTGTGGCTACACCCAGAGGAACCTGGAGGAAGAATCAACTGCAAGTAGGATAAATTTAAACGTTACATGCAAATTAAGAGGACCACAGTGGTCCAAATAAATGTAGCCAAAAGGTTTGTTGGAAATCAACAGGTGTGTCTGCGGGGGACCAGCCATGGTAAAAGACTGAATTTGTTGGCAAATGTCAAAACAAAGGCCATCGTTCTTGGCCTGTTTTTATAATCCATGCTACCAATAGCGTTGCTGTAGCAACCTAATTGTGGCCTCCACACCTGCATGTGCAGAAGCAACACCTTCATGCGCAGCTATCACTGAGGCTAGCAGGCGATCTTGGCTGTGAGTCAGATGATCATCAACCCCTCAAATTGTTACAAAGGGAATGTTATGTTCACTTAGATGATATGTGTATTTAGCTGGAAAGCCCCTAGGTAAAGAGGTGCAGTCGTGTGGAGCATTAACGGCAGCTGATATATAATTGTCTACCCTCGTTTGAGAACGAGTAATCGCAGCAACTATTGCAGTCACAACTGAAGATATGGCTGCTTCATCTGCCAAAGAATTGCCTACAATGTGTGGTCCCACAAGTTGCCTACAATGTATGGATGACAGGAGCCCAAGGCAACCTATCTTTAAAGTTTGCCACCTCTACCTAAAGTGTTTTAGGCTTTATTGTGTTTCCCTTAGAATCTTTGAATCCATTTTGACACTAATATTGCAAATTGTTTTTAGATTGACACAGTAATACGAATCACACACTATAAGTGTGGGGAATTCGGGATCCATATTTTCCAGTGCAAGTAACAATGCTTTCAGTTTAACCAACTGTGCAGTACAGTCCCCTAAGGACTGTGTGCAAGTTTTTTGTGGTTGGATTTTTCCGTCAGCATCAAATCAAGAGCAGTGGCGCATGATGCTGAACATTGGTGCTTGGTACGTATAGCAGGTTGGGCTGAACCATCAGTATAAACAATATATTTATACTGTTCAAGAGGCAAAATATTGCTAGGCATGGGATAAACATGCCCATATTGAAGAAACTCTTGTGTCTGTAAAGATGGGTCAAAGACAAAGTCTACATCAACAGCTGTTAATGATGTTGCCCATTGTATCCATCTAGGATGTAGGGTTTTGGCCTTTGGAACACTAGCTTTTGTGACACCCTCTAAGGCTGGAACAGGCGTAACAACAATAATGCGTTTCCCTTGTGCAAGTGGCCACTCTTTAAGTGTAGCCATCTGCTCCACAGTCAGTATTTTTCAGTGGATGCAAAACATATTTCCGCACTGGAATATAAATGCGATTTATATCCAATCGGCACTGTCTCACCTTGCTTAAAGGTGACATAGGTAAAGCCAATGGCACCCGCAATTATACAGATGACTAGGTTGGTCGTGTTGACACGTGTATGTAAGTGTCGTGTTGCAAGCAAATCAGATTGTAAAGATCTAGGTATGTCTGTGTGTTCTGCTGTCCAATGTGAACTGGAAAAATCAGGATGAATCAATCAATACAATGATTTAATGCGTTGTGCACAACCAGGTATGTAAGTTCTGCCAAAATTAAGGAATCCTAACAAGGAGTGTAGTTTATGTAAAGTATTAGGAGGCTGCAGCAGAGCACACTTCTCCAGGAAGTGTGTTGCAAGGCTTTTACCATCATGTGTAAGTTCATATCCCAAAAAGAGGATACTCAGAAACGCTATATTAGATTTCTTAAAGTTGAACTTATAGCCAGCTTCGGTGAATCTCAAAATGATGCGATCCACTCTGGCAAGATGTGTGTTTAACTCATCATCCATCAAGTGGATATCATCTACAAAGGACAATGTGTCAGGGTCAATTTCTTGTAGAATTGACACTATGCGGGCAGCAAACAGTCCAGGACTGTTCTTATACCCCATAGGGAGATGTGAAGAATGACAGCTGAAAGCTGAGTGTCGAGAAGGCAGTCCAATCTCTGCTTTCAGGTGCTATATTTTGGCAGAAAAAAACATTGGAAATGTCCAAGGTTGTTTTGTAATTTTTATAGACTATGGGCCATATGTAGGTAGCTAAATACCGGTCGGTAACGGCCGAAATTCGGTAAATCTCCCGTTACCGACCGGTATTTAGGCAATTGAGATGTAGGAGGTCGGATTTAAGGAATCGGTAATTTACCGATTCGTTATTTTAAGGAATCAGTAAATTACCGATTCCTTAAATCCTATGTAGGGAGCACTCAAGTGAGTGCATTTTCGGTTTAAGGATTTGTTATTTACCACCAACTACAGGTTGGTGGTAAATACTGAATACCTCTTAAAAAGCAATTTTGTGCTTTTTTGAAAGTGCCATGTGGCAGACATGCATGCCCTTAGGGCATGTATGTGCGCCACATGTGCACACATGCACGATTCAGGGGTGCAACAGGGTGTCAATTTGACACCCTGCCACCTTGAATATGCTCCCCTATTACCGATTCGGTATTTGCCGAATCGGTAATAGTGAATGGCTTCACATTCATTCCTATGGGCCTACAGGCCCATAGGAATGAATGGGAAGGTATTCCTTATTACCGATTCGGTAAAATGCCGAATCGGTAATACCGAATATTACCGAATCGGTAAAATTTACCGAATGTTTACCTACATACTATTTACTCGATTCTTAAATACCGAATCGGTAAAATTCGGTATTTAGGAATCGGTAAATAAAAATTACCTACATATGGCGCCTATATTATTTATAAGTGCCGTACTGTGTGTATTTTATTTTGCAAATGTGTGTGTGTAAATGTCTGCAGTCTAAGCCTATGTCGTATGAATGATCTGGTTTCAAAACGCGAAAAGGAGGATTATTCATTTGAGAGACACAGGGTCCATCTACACCCTGGTACTCCAACTGGGATATTTCTCTAACAGGTGTTTTAGTATCCCTTTTAATAGGGTATTGTGGTTGTACTTGTGGCCTGGACCATATGGGTATTATATGATAAGGAGACTCCTTATCCCAGCTGACATGATTGCGATATAAAGCTGGGGCTAGTGCAAGAGCCCATTCCACTGTGTAGTGTAGCTCCTATTTCCCTAATAGGCTCTGCGCATTGGAATAATATCCCCTATAGGTTTGACATAGGACTAAGGTCGGTATGTCCCTATCGAGTATATTAAACTTAATTACTTGTGCCAGCTAGCTCAGAGGCCACTAGAAACTCCTTGGATAACAAAAAGGGAGTAGTTTCTGGCAGCCGCAAAACATGACAACTTTGTTTCCCTTTAGAATCAGAACGTGTCCCAGAGTCGTGGAAACAATAGATAACTATTTCACTCAGCTCAATCGTGCATACTTAGTTTTCCTCAAAGTTACACAGAAAGAATAGACGGGCGTTTTCAATAAAAGATTTATTGAACAGTCTTGT
>CAWUFW010024025.1:0-66563 GCA_963921515.1 Calotriton arnoldi | reverse complement strand
TGATTTTTCCGCCTGACGTGTGTGTATTGCAGGACTTGCGCGCCTTATCGCGGATTGTCTCTTCGCGATTGGGCCCATCGCAACTTTTTTCGCGTTCAGCTTTGAATTTTTATCGCCGTCGCAGTAGTTGTTTTGCGGACATTCGCCGCGTTATCGTGCGGTTATCGCACGGTATCGCCGTGTTGGGAATGCCACGTTAACACGGCGTTATTTTCCCGCGATGGACTGCGATGTGAGAAGTTGCGGTAAGCTATTTTGGTGATGTTTATCGCACGTTCTTGTGAATATACCCCAATATGTCTTGTCGCGACCAAGGTATATGAACCATACCACCTCCTGGTACCTCTCTCATTGGATATGCTGAGGCAGCATCAACTGTCACTGAATCTTTTTCAGCTTCTCTCACAGGATACAATGGCAAAGCAACATTCTCCCTTGCATTTTCATCTTCCTTTTTTATCCCATCTTCCTTTCCATCTATCTAACTCTCCCCAACGTTTCAATGTATTAATCAACTCTTTGATCTGCAATTGTTTTCCTGAAACATTCAGATTTTCCAAATCCTTATCTGTGAAATTCAATCTATATGTCTTTTGTAATGCTTTCGACTTTTCAATGTCAACTCCATACATTTGAGAAACTTCTGCAAAGGTCTCATGTAAGCTTCTTACTTTTCTCGTAATATTTTTACACAAGAATAATAACTCATCGTCCTGATATCTGCTCAATCTTTCAAGACTAATAGTACCTGCAATCATTTCTTCTAAGTCTCCCTTCAATTTACTCACATCTATATATGCATCTTTATTCTGCTCACTACAGTCAGGTGCAATTTCTCTAATCCACACATCTAATTCCTCTGGTTATGGACCCACCGATCTCTGTACATCTTCACCCATATCACTTCTTGACCTGCTAAGTGTCTGTTGATTTGTTCTCCTATCAATCTGTATTAATTTCTTGGGATCTAATTGTGTATTTCGTCTAGGAGTTTCAATCTCCCTTGAACCTTCATTAGCATTTGTAATGTTATTTCCACAAACTCCTCTTAATTCTCTATAGTCCATATGAGAATGCGCATTGCTTATCACCGGAACCGTAAAAGAATGTACTTGTGTAAGTCTCTGACCCTCATTGTATAACTATTGGACCAATTGTTACCGGAACTGACAACACATCTGGGTTAATTGTTGGATTCATTCTCACTAATTCTTCTCTATGTACATTTTGAATCTGTCTTTCATTATTAGATGGTCTATGCTCTCAAAAATGTCTCTTCAATTTGAATTAAAGGAGCATTCAGTGAAACACTCGGAATACTCACATTCTCACTAGTCTGTTCCTCTTGATAAGGAGGAGGTCTATTCATCAATAACTCATTTAGAAAATCTTCATCAATATCATCTGTACTAGCATTTAGTTGTTGTTCAGTATTTTTCTTTTTCTCTTTACACTTTCCCCCTTCTGTCTCATCAGCCTCTCTAACAGGGAATAATTCATTTGTTTCTATAACAGTACCTCTTCTCCACATTTTCTTTCAAGCATCCCACTTTGCTTCTGAGTATCTGCTTACTGTATTCTTGTACCTATTTTGCTGTCTATCTCTTTCTCTCTTATATGCTTCATAATCCCACTCTTCAAGAGCTTCATACTGCATAGGTCTCGGATTTGGGCTTAAGTCATTCATTCGTCTTCTCAAATTCTCTAAAATCTTAGTATCAAAAGTACCGTTTTCTGGAAATGGTAAATTACCATCTTGTTCTGTATATTTCATCCAATTTTCTAACCAAGTACAAGTATGATATCCCCTTTCTATCGCCATAAATGCTGCAGGCGATCCGTCTGGAGCTATCGGAGTTCCTTCTCTAATTACTATAAGTTGATCCTTACTAAATAAGGTTTTTAACAATCTTATTATTTTCATATTCCTTTCTCAAATCTAAAGCTCGTATTAGTAAATAAATCTACAAATCTCACTTCCGTATTATGTTCTTTTACTTCCAATCAAAGTTATTTTCGCTGTCCAATCTCAGCGCGACTCACACTAACTAACCAATAGCAGCACGGCACCCTTGTGACGTATCATCACTACTGTCCAATACCAGCGTGGCACTTTTTGGTGACGTATTCTCCACTGTCCAATACCAGCGCGGCACTTTTCACGTCAGTTCTACTCCTTCTACTGGCCCTCCCTTTACAAAATCAGCGTCAATGGTTTCAAGTCCTTTACTAACAAATAAACATAAAAAACAGCTTGTCTGTTCCACTAAAGGGAAAAATTCGAAAGTATTTACCACATATTCTAAAAGAGATCTCTACCCTCCAGCAAATAAAACCTCGACCAGCGTGATTCTTAATTGCTCTCTAAAAAGCGGAAAATTCTCAGGACTTCTTCAGTTGCGCCTCTGAAGTGACCCAAATAAAACTCCACTACTACATTCAACATAAGTTCCCTGTACGATACTTTCAGTTCGGCGACTGCCTAGTACCGTATTACCAGCAGACAATGCAAATAAAGCTTAATGTATGCCACACAAAGACAGCCCGTAGGCTTATCCCGGGATCTTAGGCCAACGGCGGACCCGTCAATTCCATTGAGATTCTGCAAACCTCAACGTGAAAATTCCATTGAGATTCTACAAATCTCAATGTGACATAAAGGCACAAAACAACAAATATCTCAACGTCTATGTCAGTCTGTTAACTCCGTCTATGTCAAAAACACAGTAACTTTAATCTAACTAACCATTCGATGCAACTACCAAAACTGATGTAGCGGAAGCGGGTGGGTAATAAATATTCCTCACTTACTAACCACACCAAGCTCTATAATAACTACAATAACATATTCATAATGTCGGGCCCATAAGACATTATTCCACAAGTAACTGTAACAAAGGTCCTCCGACGGATCTTTGGTAGAGTTAAAAGGGACTGTGTATTTGAAACTACGGTTATGCTATTTCCCCATGAGGACCTAGAATGAAGGAAATACGCTAAACAACATAATCCAATATCATTAAACAAGTATTTATCTATTTCATGAATAAAGACAAACACCCTTTCTTTGATTATTTCTTGTTATTAGAATAATGAATGGTCAATTACAATGTCCAAATAGAAAGA
Organism: Calotriton arnoldi; assembly: GCA_963921515.1. Taxonomy (NCBI): domain Eukaryota; kingdom Metazoa; phylum Chordata; class Amphibia; order Caudata; family Salamandridae; genus Calotriton; species Calotriton arnoldi. The sequence goes on along the minus strand of CAWUFW010024025.1, from coordinate 63,437 downwards.
CATCTCAATACACAAATGTTACAGATTATCACAACAATATCAAATGGAATCAAATTACAAGTAATCAGATTCATCAAGAATGGGAGAGAGAGAGAGAACAATAGAGAGAGAACAGCTGCAGTGAAAATACTTCACCTATGAACGGAAATTGTAATGCTCAGCAAACATTAGAAGGAAACTATTCCCACGGCCGTTAGGAATAGTGAAGGCAGCACCATCAGCCGATGATGTGCAAAGTCTCAGGTAAGTTCAATGGATCAGCAGGTTTGCCAGCCAGAATATCAGGAATACAGCACGGCATGCAGCTCACACCACGAACGCAGGACGAGTCCCCATAAGTCTTGAGAACAAGCCGAAAAACATCTTCCCACGAAAGTCTTTTATACATAGAAGCTTCCTTCTCTCGTTAACATTGTATCACTCTTCTCTCTCCATGAACATTTTCATTGGCTAAATATGATGGTGTGGCGGTCTTCTGACTATGACCTAACTATACTTTCTAAACACCCTTTGTTTAAACTATTCTCCAGCATTCGAAGAAGAAAGTGGAGGTAACCTGGCTACAATTGTATTTTTACTAACAAAACAGTAACTTCTTAACATTCATCTACTCTCGCTCAGACAGGAAAGAACACAATAATTTCAGACAGATTTAGACTAATATCTGCACACTGGTAACACGTGAAGGCCTAAGCTAACAGCATTTATTTTACAAAATCACAAGGACAGAGGTACGTAAACACATCCCCTAATATTTCTAAGGCCTGTATTTTGTTTTACAAAACAAGAATTGTTTCTGAAATCCTACACTATACTTTCACGAAGAATTATGTTTTTCTTTGTCGTTTTAATTTTCTGCAGCAAAGGAGACAGAATAATACGTATTAGAAAATGCATATAAACTATATTAATTCCATTTAGTCCTCATTGTGTTTTATTTCATTTCACTAAATAGAGCATGTCTGTCGTGCCTTTGCAAATATCTCACGTTGTGATTTTATTACAGAAAATCATGCTCCATCAAAAGCATCATGCTAAAAAGGACGGGCATCTTGCAGACCTGAGTTACATCAGGTACCTGACTAAAGGTATAGTAGGCTTCAATGTGCAAGCTATAAAACATCACCAACGAACCTTCTCTTTCAGAGATGCAATCTTTTACTTGGGAACATAATGTTTTTTTTATTATTTGTTGTCTAAAAAAAAGCACAAACTTCACCCAACGGGCTTCCAGTGTGCATCATGGAGAAGATATGACAGGAGGCAAAATACTTAACCATCTATGGACTGTGGTAACAGTACAATTTCTTTTTGCAAAAACAACCCACAACATTTGTTACGATATTTATAGAGGGAAAGAGGATCACACCAAGCTGGGTGTATTCATAACTGATGACAAATAACATGCCACAAATAATATAGATTACACTTTCTGCATCAACAAAATGATCTTGCAAAGCAGCACCAGATAGCTGAAATAAGTAAATGAATAATAAAACATTAATAGAGAACCTCAGTTCAGCATCAACATAACTGGTCTTGCAAAGCACTAACCAAAACTGAACATACTTGCAGAAGAACATCCAATATTTGATGGTACAAGATGAAAATACTAGTATTTGCATAGTGAGGCTACGAGACCAGCCCATGTGGCTTTTTTCACTCCCACCTGCCCATGTTGCATTTTTGCCTCCCATGCGCCCCTCATCCATGTCACTTTTCTCCCCTCCCACCTGCCCCATCCATGTCACTTTTCTCCCTCACTCCCCTCTGTTCTGTACATTTCTTCTCCTCCCCCACCCGTCCCGGTCCCTATTTTATCTACCCCTCACCCGCCTTTGTTCGTGTTGTCTGTTTTCTTGGAGATTCCAAAGCCGGCCCATTGAAATATGCAAGACCACTGGCCAAAGACAGAAGGGCCCCTACTCTGTTGTAAGACATTCACTCCTGTATCTTCATGGGCAATCTGTTGTAAAGGAGCTGAGACAGGAAATCACCCTTGCCATCCACAAAACATGGCATACAGTTTCAGACGTGCGTGTGGTGTTGCTTAACTCCAGAGGCCAAGAAGTACGGGTGGTGTAATGTGACGCAGCTAACCACAAGGCTGGTAAAATTTATGCAAAGAGTGGGGTACGTTTTGGCAAATACTAAATGTCTTTTTATTTACCTTATCCCCATCCGTCACCCACCCCTTCCCGTGTTGAGTTGCTTGCCTCACTGTCTGCTGTCTTGCTTGTCCCACCTCTGCTGCCAGACAACAATATGCTATGACACGGCCAGCACTAGCCACGTCATTGCGCTTTTTTCAAGGCCTTCAGCCATGCTGAACAGCAGCCGTGTTGCTATACAACATGGCTCAAAGACATTGACAATGCCAATAACTCTTGCATTGCCAAGACCTATTGGCTTTGAGAATGCTTGTTCTATATCAGTGGCTTTCAATACCATCAACTATCCCATAATGCTCAAATATTTAAATGACTTTGGGAATTCAAATAAGGCTTTACCCTGTTATATTCAGTGTTTTGCATGTATGTCACGGGAGCTGACTCGTGGATTGTCCAGCTCAAGACACCTCTGAGCCTTGTCGCCTGCTCTGACATTCGTTTGGAATGCTCAAGGGTGGTGTGACAGTTGGAGGTGCTGGTGAGCTGGACAAGCCAGTGAGTGCCTGCCCACAAGAACTTTTCATCTTATTTCAGTATAGATATTTTCCTATGTTGATGAATGGTGGAGTTCATATCTCCCCTACAACATTGGTGACGATTTGGAGACTGAGGGGCCGATTCCGATCTCGGCCGGTAGGGCTCCGAATCGGATTCGGCTTTACCGGATCCGATTCGGAGCCCTGTTTCCCGACCGAATCGTACGTGCGTCCGGGCGAGCGAGTACGATGCATGCGCTCGCGAAATCTCCGACCGACTCGCTCGCAGGACCCGACCGCTCCGACCGACTCGCACGGGGACGACTCGCACCGCGCAATGGAGACGTTCCCCGGCCGGGTAAGTACGATGCGCATCGCGACCGCTCCGACCGACTTGCACAGTCCGGCTCCAAGGAGCTGTCGGAGCCACACTTTGGGGGTCCGTGTCGGACCCCCTGGAAGCGTAGGCATGCAAGTCGCACACAGGGGGGAGCCATGGGTCCCCCCTACATGTGCATGTACGGTGCGACCCGCACCGACGCGAACACGCTGTAGGGGGCGCCCTTGTTCGCGCCGTGCCCATTGAGTCAATGGGAGCCCGTGCACGCGCTCGTACGACTGGCTCCCATTGACTTCACTGGAGTCCGACCGAACCGAGTCCGATGGCATACGTGCGATCGTACTCATTCGGTCGGACTGCCAGAGTCCGATTCGGCCGGAAATCTCTCCGGGTCCGGCTCGGTCGGAGAGATTTCCGGCCCGAATCGGAATCGGCCCCAATGTCTGCATTGATCTTCCTGTGCGGAGTGCAGATCATCTACTGATGTGGCAGTGATGAAAAAACGACTGGATTTCTTCTTGTCAGGTCGCATTTCTAACTATTCTTGTGGGGGGCTGTGTGAGCTTTTTGGGGGCTGTACTGCTTCACCTAGCTTATTTGATTAGCCTGACTCCTAGAGTGTCTGCGCATGTTGCCCAAGGGCATCAATTGTTATGCACATGCGCAGCGGCCATTTGAAGCTGCCTGTCCTTTGTCCCAACGGTAGTCAGGCGTCATAGAACAAGCTCCACTGGCTGTTGGTATCTAACACTTTCTTACGCACGGTGGCCATTTTAAGATATTTGTAAAGAACTCATTCCTATACGCTTGCACGTTAGCCAGAATTTTCACCTGTTACTTATGCATTTTTGGGGACAGGCACATGTTCCGGAAGAAACTGATGAACATAAGTCATGAGGGTCGTCTAGGTATGACAATGACTATCAAGAGATGGAGGGAAACTTTTTGGTGGCTCAGGATGGACAAGGATGTGGAAAATTGGATTGGAAAATGCATGAATTGACTGTCAAATGACAAGGTATTAAAATGCATAATCCCACCGATGGTCTTTCCTGAAACTCCTCCGAAAGTGTGGAAAAGAGTGAGTATGATTTTTTTTGCAGCCTTTTCCTATTCTTCCTCATACTCAGAGATTTGCCATCGTTTTGATTGACCACTTATCTAAGTGACTTAAAGTTAAGTTAATCAGAGAACTGAATACCAAACATGTTATAACTTTTCTTACTGATTTCTTTGCAAGAGAAGGTTTCCCTTCAGAACTGTTAACAGACAGCAAAGTACAGTTTGTTTAATTGGAGATGGAGGAATTTTTAAGAAAAGCAGGGATCATACACAAGAGTAGGATGGTCTCTGACTGCATTAGAGGAGCTGTACTGGAAGGTGATGATGTGGGAATACTATACCTGCTATGCTTTGGTTGTATTGCAACACTGCACATAGTGTGACGGGTGTTACACCATTTGCAGCATTATGGGTCAGGAGTACTCAAGATTTGTTGAGGCCAGCTTGGTTGGACAATCTGCCCAAATACAATTCCAGCAATGTCATTGCATATGATGTTGAGATTGTCAGGAATAGAATTAAGGAATGTCAAACTAAGAGTAAAAAAAGGAATGACGTAATTTAAGGAACAAAATCCAAAGGGATTGAGAGGGGTGATTATGTGCATGTGAAATTATCTAAGGCTAAATGTGTCAAGGGAAGATTGAGGTTCGGTCCTGCTTGTTGTATTCATGAAGTAAGCACAGACGGTTGCGCTGTAAGATTTCAAAATGGACAGTGGTGGAATTGTGCGAGATTCGTCACGGTGAAGAGACCTGTGAAAATGTGCAATGATTCTTTTGGGAACAAAGTTCTGAATGGTGCAACATCAACTTCTGTGGAGAAGCGCATCGGCTAAATCCATCGAGGATTCAAACACTTTGTGATGACTTAAGATGCAGTTTTGCTTTATTCATATTTCACAGTTTTCAGTTATATGGGTATCATGGACATGTAATGTTTATTACTGACTTTAATTTAAGATTTCATTCTAGTTTTTGTTACATCTTTTAGTTTCGCACAAGGGTATTGTATTTTGGTGCATCTTTTTGATTTTTTTCTGTTTTGAGTTTTTGGATAATGGGAAAAGGGGGAGGTGTGTTATATTCTGTGTTTTGTATGTAAGTCAGGGGAGCTGGCTCGTGACGCCTCTGCGCTGTGTCGCCTGCTCTGACATTTGGTTGGAATGTTGAGGGGCAGTGTGGCAGCTGGAGGTGCCAGTGAGTGGCTGCTCGCAAGAGCCTTTCATGTTATTTCAATAAACAAATATCTTTTCTGCTGGAGTTCATATCTCCCCTGCAACTTAGCCTGGTTTGCTATGTTCATTTCTGAAAGGGAACACAGAGTTAGATTGGGTAGTTCTTATTCAGACTGGAGTCCGTCAGCCTGGAAATCCACAGAGGCAGGAGGACTGTTCCCTCTTCTTGTAACCTGTATTTGAGACCACTGATGAAGATGTTGAAATCCCGGAACATACTGTTTTATAATCATGCTGCAGATTCTCAACTCATCTTCTAATTGGTTCCTTCCTCTGGTGTAACATAACAACTAAAAATAAGTGATGGATGAAAACTAATTTAAAAACTTTGGAGTCATCATGGATAACAATTAAAGTTTAAGTATTGGCTGTTGAAAAAAAACAACTTTAACCATCTCTGTCTACCGAGGAGTATATTCAGATCTATCCTCAGAAAATTAAACCAATTGAGTCCATAGTAACCTCCTGGATACATTTTCCTAACAGCCCTTATCCAGAGATCCCGAACTATTTGTTACTTGAGATGCAACGCTTTCAATATGATGCACTGAACACGTTAACTAATCCACAATGGAAAGATAATGTCTCTATGCAGTGGTTACTTGTGGGTGAGGAATAAAATTCAAGTCACTTTGTATGGTACACTGGGCTTTTTGAAATAAAAGCTCCCTGTTCCAGCAACAGCATCTGAAGAGACATCAACCAGCAAAAATGTACACTCAGCTAGATAAGTTCAGATTTAAACAAACTAGCTGGGTGGACAGGCCTTCTGTGTGTTGACTTCTGATCTGTTGAATTCTTTTCCTTCAGCTCTTTAAAATCTATCTGTTTCGGGAAAGCCTTAAATTGCTTTAAATAATGTTAGCATTTAGTACAATCTTCTTCAGCACAAGCCTCAGTGCGAAGAGACCAATCATAGTGAACATGCAGTTTATACATGGTCAATAAAATAACATAACCTAAAAAGACATAAAGTGTCGAAAGCAGCAGTATAAAAATGCAATGAAAAAGAAAAACGAGGCAATTGCCAAGCAACCGTGCTTGTGGATGGTGCCGAATATCAAAAGAGTAAAAAACAAATGTTAACATTTAGCTAGGATGTATATAAAAGCAGCTCATATATAAAACCTCCCACTTATTCCTACTGCCAATCATGGCATTGTAAAACTGTACTGTTGGGAGATATAGGGGCCTCCCTGACCGATTTATATAAAAAAATGCTTTGGCTAAAAGCAAACATATTTTTGGTCTCAGAAAGGAAACATTGTATATCATGGCACTGAAGGAAAACTACTTTCTGTGCATATGTGCGCCTTGTGAAATGGCAGAATACAATCACTCACAATGAAGTTAGCCAATGGCTGAATTAGGCTGACCCAATGCCCCATGCTGTATACTTTAGTGGGCAAAAGGAAAATGAGTACATTACTTACCGGTAAACTCCTCATCCCAGTGCTAACTTAGGGGCTGATTACGATGGCGGGCGGTAGCACATCCGCGGTGCTGGCGGTGGCGGAAAATGCCCTTTTCTGCACTCCATCAGCGGTCCTTGCGTCCGCCGTATTACGATGGGCAAAGATAGCCCATTTCCCGTCCGCTGCAGTGTTCCGGGAACCGCCAGAAATCCCCCTCCGCAGCGGTGGCGGACGGAGACAAAAGGGAGGGACCGCCGTGCGGAATGCGGTTACGACCGCCGGTTGTATTACGATGCCACAAACAGCCCACCACACCGCTGCGGAGAATCCGGCCAATAGAGGATGGCGGTGGCAATACTGCGGCCAGCTCCATGTGTTCCTGGCCACTGGGGAAACGGGGGTCTTTGGCCTTTCCGCAGCAAATCCGACCACCGCAAACGGATTTTCAGCTTTTCCGCCGCTGAATCCTGGAATCCGACCCCCGCGGAGGGAGTTTCTGGCGGTGCATCCTAATCTAGCCGGCGGTTTTGCTGCGGTACCTGCGGGCGGCAATTTCCCGCTAGCACGGCGGTTGGAATGCTTTTCCGTCCGCCATCGTAATGAGCCCCTTAGTGAGGCAGCCCACCCCCCAGAAACGCTATACACATGCTAGTACTATTTCTATCTTTAGAGAAACTTAAGGCTCCTCCCTCCCTTCACCATTCCTGTAAGTGAGTGTAGTGCCCTCCCCAGCCTGGGTACCTGCCAATGGCTATGCCACACACTGAGCTTAATATTACACATCCTTATTTGTCTGTGTTTAACTGCCAACTCAACATTTTAAAACAAGCTTTTATTACATTCTGCTCTGACACCTACGTCACAGCTCTACGGAGTCCTTTAGGAGCCAAAAGGGTTCAGTCATAAAACTCTCAGGACACCACATCTCTCCCTCTGTTAAATAAAAAATTATAGTTTTTTACAAATCAGTATATATATATATATATGCTCATTAACTGATCTTAAGTACAATGGTGGTCTTCGACCCACCTCCCCATGGTATGGCCTAAATAAATCGATGGGTACTACACCCTGTACTTTTTCATGTTGATTTTTTGCTAACTTCAATACGTAATTACGGGTTCCCCAATTAAGTTAAACGCGGAAGTTCTCTAGTGATACTGCACCACGTGTCCTTTGAAGATTGCTAGACTAAAGAAACGCAGTTCTAACTGAGAAGGCAGACCACCTCAGTACTTTAACTGATTACTTCGTTAAAAATAAGCAGTCACATATGCGAGAAATATTCGTAACAGGATTGTAAACATGTAATGATAAAACATGCTGGTCATGCGCAAAACCGTTAATTTTGGAACATACATTTGTGAAATAACAAACAACATCATAGACAATAATTAAATTGTTTTTGATTTAAGTTCTTTTATGTTTTATTTTGTGTTAAATCATGCACATGAATTGCCATACAGTCTGTTTTCTACTTTTATGTTGCACACTGCGTTGTGCATGATGCTGCAACTATATTATGTCTTGAACCTTGCACCTGCTCATGTGACCAAGACCCCGAGATAGGTCGAAACGCGTCTTTGTTTGTGCCATTAAAAATCTGGAACCTTGCATCTCTAAATCGGAGTGGCTCGTTTTTCTCACCGGAGCTGCGTGAGGAAGTTCTGTTGCATATATATATATATATATATATATATATATATATATATATATATATATATATATATATATATATGCCCCTGTCTCTGCCCAAGAAGGGGAAATGGACCTTGTGGAAAGCCCTTGAATCTGAACTGTGGGGACCACACCCAAACACTGGTATGCTTGACCAATAGCCTGTGATGGAGCAAGGACTCACGATGAGACTTGCTCGTAAGCAATCCTCTCACAGTATTAATTAATTAAACTCTGTAATGTCTTTATTAACAAATGCATACACAAAACCGTATCCGAGAGAAGCTTGCCTATGTGTTTTCACTAATAAGTAATCCTTGTCTAATCCAAAATGGCCGCTAAAGCGCAGGAATACTACTGCGCATGAGTCAACCATATCACGTGGTATGACGTCTTTCTTTGCTTGGAGGGAATCTTTGCTTCTGCGCAGTGTGTGCTAAAATGGCTACTTGATGTTCTCACATGCTAAAGCTTACGCATTTGCTGCAATTAATAATGTGGTATTTATAACGCTACTAATGCAGGAGTAGATTTTAATTAAATGGGAATAGAGTAGAAGTAGGGGGTATACAGTGAAAACATTTATTTGTGATTTTAATATGTTTCTTCTTTGATTTCTATTAGTTCATAAAATTGGGCCTGGGTTAACTGAACAGCAGCTCAAGAGCTATGGAAGTGCGCATGCGCTTCGAAAATAACAAGACAAAGCGATGAAGTCACCTTGGAAGTCATCCAAGGCCTCGACCCGTTGGTCACTTCTTCTGCACATATGAAATGTTCTATCAATCGCAACAATGTATACACATTTTGTATTAAACTTTGTCATGAGACGGGTGGGAAATAAAGCAAATGTATTAATTGTGAGGGGCGGTATTTTAAAACAATGAGCTTAAAGAAATTGAACTAAATTGTCATGGTGTGAGGATCAACCCCCTGTCCCTGTCCAATCAGAACTAGTGGGCCCATAATTTTGAAACATTAATGGGAGGTCCTGGGTGTAGAAGGCTATAATAGATATAGAATTAGCTAATTAGTTAGCATTGGCATTAGGGCGCACAGGAACACAGCTCTGAGGCTGTCAGCTTGGAGGACCACAGAACGAGCTGATCGATTGCAGACTGACCCGCTGTCCAGAGAGGTCCTGAGGTGGGGGCGGCGGATTCCATTAGAAAGAAGACACGGAAGAACTCGAGGAGGAACGAAGTGTCAGAGAGGGGAACGACGCAGGCGTCGTTGGTAGAGAGGTCACCTGTCCCGTCTTGAACCTGGTCCGAAGGTCTTGGTCTTCATCCTTCCTGGGACCCTTTCCAACTCCTTGGCCAAGGGGTTTGGTTCTCACACTCTTAGGTAACTATAAAGCGAAATCTTTAGTCGTGCTGCTGTCTCTATCTTCTCTTTCTGAGGGACCGTCTTTGATGCTTAATAGGTGATATTATAATATATTTCCTCCTTGATATGCGAATAAGTACTAAGTGCTTTGTAATTTACTCTGCTAAAGAATATTAGATAAACATTTTAAAAACTTCCTGAGTCTGTGATTATTTCAGGTTTATGAATTGTATTGTATATATTTTCATTTTAAATTTCCCAGTTATCAAAAGGTCCATTGGTAAGTCATTACTCTTCAATCAGAAAGGTAATTGATAGCAGGGATTTGATAAAGAGTACAACTGATTCCCACCAGCGGAAATTGCTAGCGTAGTATGAATGAATGGGCCCTGGTGAGTATTCGGTGTATGAATGCTTGTTGCTAGTAACCCGCTGGATCAGTTTTCTGGCTATCAGAAGATGGTTGGATTTTGTTAACTGGGTAATGAAAATTTTATTTTTATGAACTAACATCCGTTTGTTTAAAAGTTTGTTTTATGTTGTCCTGAATCCCCGGGGAATTTGAATAGCGGATGGTAAGTGGAAGCCATACTGCAGTGAGGTTATCTGTCAGGCAGAAATAGTACTGAAAAGTTAAGCAGGGCTATCAGTACTGGTTAGGGACTTTGTGAATGTATGAGTGACAGCACAGGAATACGCTGGTGAAATTTTGATGTTATATCACCTAGAAAGGGTAACATTGAAGGAGTAGCAGGTATTTCCGAAGCTTATGTGAAGAGTAAAACGGAAGGGTTTTTGCTCGTAGTGTATGTTAGTAAACGGAAGGGTTTTACTAAGAAGTGAGAGAAATCTATCTTTTTCAATTTAGAGAAACTGGCACGATAGCGAATGTTTTATGTTGTTACTGAATTAATAATAAGCGTTGAAAGTTTTGCGCACAATTTTTGTAAAGGATGGGTCAGTAGTCAGGAGTAGTACTTACGTCATAGGTACCGTGCTGGGATTGGTTGAAACAGCGAGGGACAGAGAAGCGCAGATTGTAAAGGAGGGGTCGACAGACAGACATCACAGAAAAGGCGCGCAAGGATTGGTCCGAGACAATTGTTAGCTGGAATTTGATTGGTTGTCAGCATAGAAATCGAAATCTTAGTGGACAGTATAGATTGCATGTGGCAACGTGATCCGACTTTGACAGGAACCCATCCAGACAGAAGATTTCTAGGTTTTGCGGAATATAATTAGATACATAGATATTTACCCAAAATGTACGGAGAAAAGAGAAAAATGTCATTTTTACAGAAGATTAAGAATTATTTTAAGAAGGATAAGCCAATCAAAACTAGGGAAGGAATTATCATTCCACCAGCAAAAACGCCCGCCTCATTCATGATGATGGAGAGGGGTTATCATACTTGCGTATGGTTAGAAAATTGGATAGAATATACAAAAGATGATGGAATATTAGCTTTCCCAGAGAATGGTACATTCAATGGGAGAATTCTTCAAAATTTAAGAATAAGAATGAATGATTTAGAACCCAGACCAAGATTAACGCAATACGAAGCCCTAGAAGAATGGGAAACCTAGGCATTTGAACGTGATAGACCCAGAAGTAATAGGGGTTATAGGGGATTTTTCCCTAGACACCAAAATGAGACACGAGAGAGTCAGATGAAACAGTGGAGAAGAGCAATGCTTACCGAGGGTTTGTATCCAGTTTTCATGACAGATGAGCCGTTAGGGAGCAAATGCAAAGAAAAGACAAAACATTTGACAGGGTTTGGAGAATCCGAAGATGAATTTATGGAAGAATCCTCCCCCATACCAAGAAGGGCTGGGTGGATGTTCCCCAAGTGCACCGATTTTGAGAACACCATTGGTACCTCAAGTACTGCATAATCCACCAGTTAATAGGGTACTTCAGGACAAGGAAAGAGAGGCTATAGACAGAAACAGAGCAGAATTGATACAGAAAATAACCCAGTTGAATGTACATCCTGATTCCCTGACCATACCTGCAACCAGGAACCGTGGTTCCTTTATATGGTGACAAAGTAAATTGTCCGAAACCTCTAGTTATGCCTACACCTGTGGAGATTCCAAAACACGAAGCAGTAATAATTGACGACCACATCAGCGATTGTGAATCTATGATTTCACTAATGGATTTACCTAATCGAGACTCTGTAAATAGCACCCCTAGAAGAGTCCCACCTGGTTGCTCAAAGGATGTGAATATTATAACATCTTCAGGAACTAATAGTGCAACAGTAGTAACCCCAGAAGACTTAGAGAGATGGGCACAAGGAATAGACAGACAAAGTTCACCACCAAAGATTTTGGACATTTATAAATTAAAAGTCGAATTAGAAGAAATGATAGCAGGCAATGTAGGAGTAGAGCGTCTAAATGCCTACAGTGAAGAAGAACTATTGTTCGTATGTAGGAGCATAACAAGAAATGTAAAGATATTCCATGAAAAATTGACGGATTTGGCCTCAGAAATGGGAATTGAAAAAAGAAAGTCAAAGGTACTACAGAAACCCTATAGAGCAGACTTTACTGATAAAGATCTAGAAAATATGAACGCATCTGGTAGGAAATTACAAGTTTAGGAATTAATGTCAGTATTACAGAAATGGGGAGAACTAGATAAATGGAAAACTAGATGGACAAAGAAAAAGGAAGAGGCACGTTACAGTAGAACGACTTCAGAATATTTATTGAAGGAAACAGGGAAAGAAGATCAGTTGTACCCGATGCAAGAGGTTCCCGGAGGAGGTTATGTTCATGTCCCATGGAGCAGACAAGATATTTTGTCATTTACAAATGATTTTCCAAAGTTGAGGGAAAAACCGATTGAATGGTACAAGCAGGTAGAGAGGTTTGTGAAGGTCTCAAAGGTGTTGTTAAAGGACTTAGATGGTTTGTTTGACATAGTGGTACCTGCCGATTTATGGACAGACTGCAAAATTACAGTCGACTGGCCAAGTGAAGAATATCCTAGAGATGCAAAGACAGGTGCCCCATCCAATGATGTGATGAAAAAGTATCACCAGGTAATAACTTATTTGAAAGGGAAAATACCACCAAAAGAAACAGATTGGGTGAAAATAGACAGGACTACCCAAGAAGCAAGTGAATCGGTACATGCCTATTATGAACGTCTATTACAGGTGATTCAAACAGTATAGTGGATTCGAAGATATTGGAGAAAAAATATGAGTCAGTTTGTCTATCGATTTGTTTATGGTTTAAAACCAGAGATTTGCCAGATGATTAAGCAGCACATGTTATGCTGGCAAGGGAAGCCTATAGATGAAATTTTGAAATATGCTAAATATTGTGGAGACGACATTGAGGATAGGCACAAGAAACTGCAAGAAAAGGTGATGTGGGCACAAGTGAAAATGGCTGAGCGACAGGGAATTAATTTGGATAATCCAACAGAAAGTCAGGGAAAAGAATCTGGAACGAATGGTGACACAGGGAATGGTGGGAAAGTGAGAGGACGAATGAGTAGAGAAGAGGCTAAAAAGAAATTTCCTTGTCATGGGTGCGGGGTGCGGAAAGTTGGGACATTGGAAGGATGAATGTAAAAAGATTCAAAATAATAATAATGGCCCAAATCATAATTTAAATCCACAGACGCAGAATCATTCACAGCAGGGTGTAAACCCTCAGAGTCAGTTGCCACCAGCCCCTACACAGGGTAATGTAAGCAGAGCAAAGCGCGGTACAGACGTCGGATATCAAGGAGGAAGTGGTAAGAATGACTATGCAACTACACAGTTTCTTTTACAGGATGAATTTGATCCATTGAGTTGGGTAACAATAAACATCTGATATTCAGTGCCAGGACACCTACGGGTAATCGTGCGCTTTACAAATACACCTGTTATGTTATGTTATGTTATGTCATATGGTCATCAATGACGGTGCCTAAGAGAGGGGGAGAAGGAGTGCGTACTTGGCACATCCTTACCGGTAGATCAGTCAGGTCCATATGTTAAAGGGAAAGTAAGAGGTAATGATATCACTTTTCTTTTGGACACTGGTGCTACCCGTTCTACTGTAAGAACAGCAGACATCCCAGACCTCCCTCTCTCTGGAGAAGCTATCCAAGTTGTAGGTGTAGCAAATCAAAAAATCAGAACACCCCTTACTGAGCCCATGGAAGTAAAGATAGGAAACTTCCGAGAAATGCACCAATTTGTGGTGTGTGATTCCAGTCCAGTAAATTTATTGGGTAGAGACTTACTGTGCAAAATGAATTGCACTATTTGCTGCACACCGGATGGTGTTGTGGTACAGACCCCGGATGAAGATCATGTTTATAAGTTCATGCTAGCCAAGCAAGGAACTGAAGTGGATGAGATGTTCTCCTTGATAACAAAAGACGAATTACCAGAAGAACTAAGAACTACAGTGAGCTCTAAGGTATGGGATTTTTCGGGGAAAGAAGTAGGACTTATGGCAAAAATAGACCCAGTAAAGATCATTGTAAAAGAAGGCGCAATTTTCCCAAATACCAGACAGTACAAAATGAGTGCAGAAGTAAAGGCAGGAGTTGTTGAGGAAATTAGCAGAATGGTAAAACAAGGCATATTAAAAGAAGTTATGAGTAGTCCTTGTAATTCACCAATAATGGGTTTGAAAAAGCCTAGTGGGAAGTATAGGATTGTTCAGGATTTGCGGAAAATTAATAACATTGTGGTACCTTGTTGTCCTATAGTACTAAATCCTGCAGTCAACCTATACCAGATACCCTGGAGTGCAGAATGGTTTACCGTGATTGATCTATGCCAAGCATTTTTCACAATACCATTGCACCCAGATAGCCAATATCTGTTTTCGTTTAAATTTGAAAACCATGTCTATGTGTGGAATCGTGTTCCTCAAGGGTACACAGAAAGTCCCTCCATTTTTAATCAAATACTGAAAGGGTGTCTAGAAAAATTAGTCCTGCCTAGGAGTTCAGTCCTGGTGCAGTACATTGATGATTTATTGGTGGCATCTAAAACTCATGATGATTGTGTTGCAGATTCAATTGCATTACTCAACCATTTGGCTGAAGAAGGACACAAAGTGTCACCTGAGAAGTTGCAATTTTGTACGACGGCTGTTAAATATTTGGGACACCAAATTGAAAGGGGAACAAGAAGAATAACATCTGATAGAATAAAAATAATCAAGGAAATGAAAATGCCAGTAACACAAAGAGAAGTGAGAATGTTCCTTGGAATAGTAGGATACTGTCGACAATGGATCATAGGGTTTTCACTACTAGCAAAGCCTTTAACTCAGTTAACAAAAAAGACAGCAAAGGATCCAGTTGAATGGGATGATGAAAGTGCCGGTGCATTTGTAAAATTAAGAAATGCTTTGTGTGAGGCACCTGCCTTGGGCATGCCAGACTATACAAGAGAATTCACACTGTTTTGCTATGAAAGAGAAAATTGTGCACTTTCAGTGTTAACCCAAAGACATGGACTAGACAGGCGTCCTATAGCATATTTTTCTGCTACATTAAACCCAGTGGCTGCAGCATTGCCAGGCTGTTTAAAATCAGTTGCTGCTACCTGTATGAGCATTGAGCAAAGTGAGTCAATAGTAATGGGACATTCTGTTACAGTGTTTGTCCCACATGCAGTTGTAATCCTGTTAACAAGAACTAGAACTCAGCATCTCACACCTAGTTGGATGACAAGGTATGAACGAATAATTCTAGGAGCTGAAAATGTGACCATAGCTAGGTGCACAGTTGTAAATCCTGCTACATTATTGCCAGATCAACATTGTGAAGAAGTTAAGGATGATCCAGAACATGATTGTTTACAGGTCACAGAATTGTGCACAAAACCGCGTCCCGACATACAAGAAATGCCCCTAAAAGACTCAGACAGGGAGTTGTTTGTGGACGGCTCATGCCTAAGGCATGAGGATGGCAAATTGAGTGCAGCCTATGCTGTATGTGAACTATCTGGAATAGTCGAAGCATCCTATTTACCAGGAGTCAAATCTGCACAAGTAGCTGAATTAATTGCTTTGATCAAAGCCTCCAAAATTGGGAAAAATTTCAAAGTAACCATATTTATGGACAGTCAATATGGGTACGGGGTTGTGCATGACTTTGGCCAACTGTGGATGCAGAGGGATTTCATGACTTCTTCAGGATCCCCAATCAAAAATGGGCAGTTTGTAAAGGAATATTGGAGGCAATACAATCACCGAAAGAATTAGCAGTGGTGAAATGTGCCGCACACCAGTCAGGAGATGACTGAGTGGTAGCCGGTAACAGATACGCAGACCTAGTTGCTCAACACTGTGCCAGAAACAGATTGGCAGTAAACAGAAAAGTTGAAAGGATGGGAATCAGCTGCCAACTTATGCTATGTTCAACACCTGAAACATGGAATGATGTGAAAAGACTGCAAGATGATGCTGAGGAGAGTGAAAGAGATGTTTGGATAAAAATAGGGTGTACCCGAAGAACAGATGATGATGTATGGGTATATTCAGATGGCAGACCAGTCATGCCAGACTGTTTGATTTCACAAATGGCCAGAATGTATCATGGAGACACACATGTAGGGAGAGATGCCATGATTAGACTTTTCAGACAAAGTTGGTACAATCCAAAATTTAGGGCTGCAGCAGAGAGTCTTTGCCAGAGGTGTTTAACTTGCCAAATGAATAATCCAGGAAGGAGAACAGTAATTGGTTTGGGAAAAATTGGAAAGGCTGAGGGTCCTTTTGTGAGATTGTAGTTAGATTTCATACAGCTACCACCATGTAAAGGATTGAAATATGTACTTGTCATAGTGTGTCTGTTTTCAAGGTGGGTGGAGGCTTACTCAACCAGAAGGAATGACAGCATTACAGTCGCAAAACTGTTGTTACGAGAACTCATTCCTAGGTTCGGTTTCCCAGTAACTTTGGAATCAGATAGGGGAAGTCACTTCAATAACGATGTAATTCGAATAATCTGTGAAGCATTTAAAATTGAACAAAAATTGCACTGTGCGTACCGCCCAGAGGCTTCTGGAGTGGTTGAACAAATGAATGGCACAATAAAATCAAGGTTGTCATAAATGTGTGCATCTACATCATTAGATTGGCCAGATGCATTGCCCCTTGTCTTAATGGGACTCAGAAGTATTCCTGATAGAAATACAGGATTGAGCCCCCATGAAATCATCATGGGCAGAGCAATGAGACATGCACATGTTCCTGGAAATAAACTGCTGAACATAACTGATGATATGGTTCTAGATTATTGCAAAGCATTGGCTGACCTCATGCGTTCTGTCTCTCACCAGGTTGGAGAAGACGCAGTTACCAGGCAGCCTGAACAAGAGCATGATCTAAACCCCGGAGATTGGGTGGTAGGGAAGCATCACACCAGAGAAACGTGTTTATCACCCAGGTGGGGCGAACCTTGTCAGATTATATTAGTTACAAACACAGCAGTGAAATGTGCAGGATTGCCTAATTGGATTCACGTAAGCCACACCAAAAGGGTGCCAGCTCCTGAAGGAAAAGATCCTCAGTCAGCATCAATAACTGAGCAAGATGAAGGTTGGCCAGCTGAAGAATCCCAGGTGAGAGATTCAGGAGAAGCTGAAGAAGAACAACCGAGCACAAGTCAGGACTGGATACCAGTGGTCGACATACCAGAAGTTTACAACAAAACAAGAAGTCGAGCAAGATTAGAGGAAATTAGTGAGGATCAGATAGGTGAAGAAGAAGCAGCTCAGGATAGGGAGAACGAAACAATAAGAGAACCTGAGCAGGCACAGATAGGGAGAGGAAATTGGGCTCAAATCGACAACGAAACAACAAAATTTGAGCAGGGACAGACAGGTTTAGAAGAACGCGGTCAGGCTGCAGAAGTACAAAGTGCCATAAGCCCTGATCAGAACCAGTTAGAACAAGAAAAACACGTTCAGGGAGAAGAAAACCAAGAAAACAACGAGCAAGAAAGCCTCAAGCACGAAGACGTCAATCCTGAACAGGGTCAGTTGGTAGAAACTCACACTCAAGCAACTGAAGAAACGACAACAAGACCTGAACAAGAACAGATAGAAGAAGAAACTGAAATCGAGGAAAATCAATTTGTGCCACATCTTGAAAATAAAAGAGTTTTTGGAAAAGACTCAGATACAGTGCAAACAAAGAAGGTCAGAAAAGGTGATCATTGGCCTAGTGTCATTAAAAGAGTAAAATACCACATAGTAACACGAAGTGAAGATCCCGAACAAGTAAATGAAGTAACAAGCTTTTCTGGACAAACAAGTGGAACTACAAAACGAAAAAGCAAAAGATTGAAACTTGTGAACAACAAATTTAAAGGTCCTGACTGGACTTATATAATCCTTAAAGACTGCGAAAGTTCAGAGTCCAGTGAAAGCGGGGACGAAGGAACAAGTGCAGAACTGACTTACGAAAAAGAAGTGAAACCACCTTGATAAAGTAAAAGACCCGAAAGAAAAAGAAAAGAAGAAAATCTTCTTTTGTCAAAATGGCTGAAGACAGAGTTTCTGGGAGACCGAAACGGAAATGTTGCAAAAGATGCTGTGCTATATGCATATGTAGTCTGGTAGTGGTACTTATAGTATGGTTAGTCGTGATTGTAGCAATTCCTTACCTTATGATAATGGACAAAAAGATTAACAACGAAACAAAGGGAAGGATAGATAACTTGAAAGGTGTTAGAGTAAAATTAGAAGCAGAAGATGAACCAGAGTTTCATCACGTGGTAACAGATAACGATACTAGTTTAAATGTTTTCACTAAATTATTGTTTCAGTATGTAGATACAATGGAAGTTAGTGATTGTTATGTCTGTATGAAGTTACCTGAATCAGTAGCAGAAGGGTTAACATATCATCATTTGCCTCTAACTTATGGCATATCATGTAGTGTACTAACTAGTTTATTCTATAGAAAAGGGAAACTTCAGTATTATTATTCAAATATAGATGTGATATTTTCGGAGGTTCCTATTCGAAAGAATATGAATCCAGTGCTTAGTAGTCAAGATGCACAATTTATGGGAGAATTCTTCTTAACAATGAAGTCGATAGACATAACACATGCACATAGAATCAATCTAACATGTTCATTACATGAAGAAAAAAAGATATTTTTGAACTTAGTAGAGAATAGAAGACAAAATTTCCAAAAGAAAGCGTCTGAGCATAAAGCTCATCTTCCACCTTGGGCTGAGAAAGAGGGTATTTACACACCTGGCAAAGCTCAAGCTGCTATGGCTCTGGATTTTGTAAAGACAGGGAAAATTTGTCTACATAGGTTAAAGACTGATTATAACAATATTTTCATCGGTACCAGTGAATGTGAACATAATTTCTTAATTCTTGGAGGTTGGGGACTAAAAGGAGGAACAGATTCAGTTTTTCCTGGAATTTATTATGTGTGTGGGAATAAGGCTTACTTTAGGTTTCCTGCACGGTGGTATGGAAGTTGTTATTTTGGAATAGTTTTTCCAAAGGTATACCACGTAAAAAGAAACCCTGGGAGCAATGAAAATAATAATGAATTAACCCGTAGTAAAAGAGCTAGTTTTTCAGAAATTGTAGGTGATATATTTGGTGCATTGATACCTTCAGTGGGAATAATTCTGAACTCAAGGAAAATATGTAAATTATCTACAGTGGTTGATCGTTTATCAACGGATACTGCTGGAGGATTTCTAATGATTAATGCGGAAATGGTTGCGATTAGATCTATGGTTATGCAAAATCGACTTGCTCTTGATATAATATTAGCAAAAGAGGGCGGAGTCTGTAAATTGTTGAAAACAAAACATTGTTGCACGTATATTCCTGACAAAAGTGCAGAAATTGGAACGTATATAAAGAATATAACAAAACTTGAGAATTAACTGAAACCACTGGAAGTTGATAGTGTATGGGAAAGATTGACAAATAGCATTGCGTCAATTGGAACCTGGTTTAATAATGTAGGAAAAGGACTTATAGGTCAAATAATAGTACCCTTAGTAGGGATAGCAATAATAATATTGTCAATAATGATATGGTGCAAATGTTGTAAAAAGAATGACACATATAGAGTGACAGGAAAGGGAAGGAAACGGAAATTTGATGAAATTGAATTAGAAGATATGAAAAGTGAAATGTACAAGAAACTGAAAGGAGAAGATAAGAATAGAAAATGCAAAAATGAAAGTGTGACAGAAATATGCTAAGAAGTTGGCATCTGGTTGTGGGTAATTTTTGATGGCTCAGAAACGCCATCAGAGAGGGGATTGATGGAGCAAGGACTCACAATGAGACTTGCTTGTAAGCAATCCTCTCACAGTATTAATTAATTAAACTCTGTAATGTCTTTATTAACAAATGCATACACAAAACCGTATCCGAGAGAAGCTTGCCTATGTGTTTTCACTAATAAGTAATCCTTGTCTAATCTAAAATGGCCGCTAAAGCGCGGGAATTCTACTGCGCAGGAGTCAACCATATCACGTGGTATGACGTCTTTCTTTGCTTGGAGGGAATCTTTGCTTCTGCGCAGTGTGTGCTAAAATGGCTACTTGATGTTCTCACATGCTAAAGCTTATGCATTTGCTGCAATTAATAATGTGGTATTTATAACGCTACTAATGCGGGAGTAGATTTTAATTAAATGGGAATAGAGTAGAAGTAGGGGGTATACAGTGAAAACATTTATTTGTGATTTTAATATGTTTCTTCTTTGATTTCTATTAGTTTGTAAAATTGGGCCTGGGTTAACTGAACAGCAGCTCAAGAGCTATGGAAGTGCGCATGCGCTTCGAAAATAACAAGACAAAGCGATGAAGTCACCTTGGAAGTCATCCAAGGCCTCGACCCGTTGGTCACCTCTTCTGCACATATGAAATGTTCTATCAATCGCAACAATGTATACACATTTTGTATTAAACTTTGTCATGAGACGGGTGGGAAATAAAGCAAATGTATTAATTGTGAGGGGCGGTATTTTAAACCAATGAGCTTAAAGAAATTGAACTAAATTGTCATGGTGTGAGGATCAACCCCCTGTCCCTGTCCAATCAGAACTAGTGGGCCCATAATTTTGAAACATTAATGGGAGGTCCTGGGTGTAGAAGGGTATAATAGATATAGAATTAGCTAATTAGTTAGCATTGGCATTAGGGCGCACAGGAACACAGCTCTGAGGCTGTCAGCTTGGAGGACCACAGAACGAGCTGATCAATTGCAGACTGACCCGCTGTCCAGAGAGGTCCTGAGGTGGGGGCGGCGGATTCCATTAGAAAGAAGACACAGAAGAACTCGAGGAGGAACGAAGTGTCAGAGAGGGGAACGACGCAGGCGTCGTTGGTAGAGAGGTCACCTGTCCCGTCTTGTACCTGGTCCGAAGGTCTTGGTCTTCATCCTTCCTGGGACCCTTTCCAACTCCTTGGCCAAGGGGTTTGGTTCTCACACTCTTAGGTAACTATAAAGCGAAATCTTTAGTCGTGCTGCTGTCTCTATCTTCTCTTTCTAAGGGACTGTCATTGATGCTTAATAGGTGATATTATAATATATTTCCTCCTTGATATGCGAATAAGTACTAAGTGCTTTGTAATTTACTCTGCTAAAGAATATTAGATAAACATTTTAAAAACTTCCTGAGTCTGTGATTATTTCAGGTTTATGAATTGTATTGTATATATTTTCATTTTAAATTTCCCAGTTATCAAAAGGTCCATTGGTAAGTCATTACTCTTCAATCTGAAAGGTAATTGATAGCAGGGATTTGATAAAGAGTACAACTGATTCCCACCAGCGGAAATTGCTAGCGTAGTATGAATGAATGGGCCCTGGTGAGTATTCGGTGTATGAATGCTTGTTGCTAGTAACCCGCTGGATCACCTGTCAGACCCATGTACTAAAAGTGGATGTTGCTATCTTTATGCATTTATTGACACTTCCAAAAGGAACAAAGAGTGAATTTAAAATCTGAAATTCCTTTGTGTGTTGTAACTAAATAAGTTATGCACTTTTATTTCTAAAATCTAACAATGCAGGAATCTGGTCACCTTCCTCTTGGAGGAACAGAAGCACAATCCCCTGCTGTAAGTGAAATTTCGAATTAATTATTTTAATGAATTTGGTATCTGGTTGCAAAATTAACCTATCTGGAAGAATCTGTAAATGTGGATAAGAGGTAACCAGGGATCCCAGTACTCATGTCTGCCTGTTCAAGAGGTTCAAAAGGAGAAAGCTGTAGACCTTTGAGAACTGTGGGTAAATCCCAGGAGGGAAAGATAACCTGTTAAACTGGTTAACCTTTCAGCAGGCGGACACCTAATGGAGCCGTCTAAACCAAGTCACCTCTAGAGCCCTTAAATGCTTTTGTTGCTGTCCTTTAAGCTGTCATGGTAGCAGGAGCTAGTTCCTGCTCAAAACCCTGTTGTAAAAAAGCCAATTTCTGAAATGGATCCCCCACACTGAAACTATTCCTCTAGACGAAAACCATTTAACAAATGAACCCCAACATTTTTTATAATAAAGAGATTGTAGAAGGCTTACGACAAAGCTGTATGTCTTTTGCTACCTGGCTAGACCAACGCATATCCTCCAATGCTAACCTCTCACGTGCCATGCCGTCAACTTTAGTTGTTGAATATGATGCAGAGATAACTGTGGGAATTGTAGAAGAGATGGCATGAACTGGAGTTTTGATACATCTGCCCTCCAAATGTTGACCAACAAGGGGAACCACAGGCGTCTTGGCCAAAAGGGGGCAATTACAATCAATTCCGCTCCCTCCTCCGGAATCTTCGGAATCACCTTTGGGCGGAGATAAATTGGTGGAAAAGCATATAAAAGTCCCCTGGCCAAGGAATCGAGAAAGCATCTTCTGCTCAGGCCTGATGATAACTCATCTCTGTGCAGAAAACTGGGAGTAATGTGTTGTGAGGAGAGCCAACAAGCTCTATCCAGGGACCTAATGAAACACTGAAAGAGACAGGTGAAAAAGGACAGACAAGGGGAGATTCAGACTGAGGCTGTCTGCATGGAAATTGAGATACCCCTGAAGGTAAACTGCCCGCATGGCAATGACCTTGTTCTCTGCCCAAGAACAAATAATCTGTGCTAACACATTCAAGTGGGGACTCTTCGTACTTTCCTGGTGATTCAGGTAGCACCTTGCTACCTGATTGTCCCTTCAGACTGCAAAACACACAAGATGATGGACGGAATGCTGCACATTGGCAAACATTCACCCCCAGTCACAGATCTGGGTTTAATCCATCGTTATTTTGCTTCACCACGCCACCCCAGTTCAGACATAGCCATATGCAAATCAGTCTTGACCCTGTGCCTCATGGGAACAGTCCAGACCGAACTGCCAAGCCATGTCTTCCTGGACCGAATCAAGCATCCTAGGACCGGTTTCAGGCTATCAGCCTTCATCAGCCAGGATAGCTTGACTCCAGTGGCGTAGTGAGCACGGGACCCACGTCTGGGCATACCCTTCCCACATAGGGCAAAATGCAAAACACACAAGATGATGGACGGAATGCTGCACATTGGCAAACATTCACCCTCAGTCACAGATCTGGGTTTAATCCATCGTTATTTTGCTTCACCACGCCACCCCAGTTCAGACATAGCCATATGCAAATCAGTCTTGACCCTGTGCCTCATGGGAACAGTCCAGACCGAACTGCCAAGCCATGTCTTCCTGGACCGGAATCAAGCATCCTAGGACCGGTTTCAGGCTATCAGCCTTCATCAGCCAGGATAGCTTGACTCCAGTGGCGTAGTGATCACGGGACCCACGCCTGGGCATACCCTTCCCACATAGGGCAAAATGCAAAACACACAAGATGATGGACGGAATGCTGCACATTGGCAAACATTCACCCCCAGTCACAGATCTGGGTTTAATCCATCGTTATTTTGCTTCACTACGCCACCCCAGTTCAGACATAGCCATATGCAAATCAGTCTTGACCCTGTGCCTCATGGGAACAGTCCAGACCGAACTGCCAAGCCATGTCTTCCTGGACCGAATCAAGCATCCTAGGACCGGTTTCAGGCTATCAGCCTTCATCAGCCAGGATAGCTTGACTCCAGTGGCGTAGTGAGCACGGGACCCACGTCTGGGCATACCCTTCCCACATAGGGCAAAATGCAAAACACACAAGATGATGGACGGAATGCTGCACATTGGCAAACATTCACCCCCAGTCACAGATCTGGGTTTAATCCATCGTTATTTTGCTTCACTACGCCACCCCAGTTCAGACATAGCCATATGCAAATCAGTCTTGACCCCTGTGCCTCATGGGAACAGTCCAGACCGAACTGCCAAGCCATGTCTTCCCTGGACCGGAATCAAGCATCCTAGGACCTGTTTCAGGCTATCAGCCTTCATCAGCCAGGATAGCTTGACTCCAGTGGCGTAGTTTTGCTGTTCGCCCTATGTGGGAAGGGTATGCCCAGACGTGGGTCCCGTGCTCACTACGCCACTGGAGTCAAGCTATCCTGGCTGATGACGGCTGATAGCCAGAAACCGGTCCTAGGATGCTTGATTCCGGTCCAGGGAAGACATGGCTTGGCAGTTTGGGCTGGACTGTTCCCATGAGGCACAGGGTCAAGACTGATTTGCATATGGCCATGTCTGAACTGGGGTGGCGTGGTGAGCAAATAACGATGGATTAAACCCAGATCTGTGACTGGGGGTGAATGTTTTGCCAATGTGCAACATTCCGTCCATCATCTTGTGTGTTTTGCTGTTCGCCCTATGTGGGAAGGGTATCCCCAGACGTGGGTCCCGTGCTCACTATGCCACTGGAGTCAAGCTATCCTGGCTGATGACGGCTGATAGCCAGAAACCGGTCCTAGGATGCTTGATTCCGGTCCAGGGAAGACATGGCTTGGCAGTTCGGGCTGACTGTTCCCATGAGGCACAGGGTCAAGACTGATTTGCATATGGCCATGTCTGAACTGGGGTGGCGTGGTGAGCAAAATAACGATGGATTAAACCCAGATCTGTGACTGAGGGTGAATGTTTTGCCAATGTGCAACATTCCGTCCATCATCTTGTGTGTTTTGCTGTTCGCCCTATGTGGGAAGGGTATGCCCAGACGTGGGTCCCGTGCTCACTACGCCACTGAAGTCAAGCTATCCTGGTTGATGACGGCTGATAGCCAGAAACCGGTCCTAGGATGCTTGATTCCGGTCCAGGGAAGACATGACTTGGCAGTTTGGGCTGGACTGTTCCCATGAGGCACAGGGTCAAGACTGATTTGCATATGGCATGTCTGAACTGGGGTGGCGTGGTGAGCAAAATAACGATGGATTAAACCCAGATCTGTGACTGGGGGTGAATGTTTTGCCAATGTGCAACATTCCGTCCATCATCTTGTGTGTTTTGCTGTTCGCCCTATGTGGGAAGGGTATGCCCAGATGTGGGTCCCGTGCTCACTACGCCACTGGAGTCAAGCTATCCTGGCTGATGACGGCTGATAGCCAGAAACCGGTACTAGGATGCTTGATTCCGGTCCAAGGAAGACATGGCTTGGCAGTTTGGACTGGACTGTTCCCATGAGGCACAGGGTCAAGACTGATTTGCATATGGCCATGTCTGAACTGGGGTGGCGTGGTGAGCAAAATAACGATGGATTAAACCCAGATCTGTGACTGGGGGTGAATGTTTTGCCAATGTGCAACATTCCGTCCATCATCTTGTGTGTTTTGCTGTTCGCCCTATGTGGGAAGGGTATGCCCAGACGTGGGCCCCGTGCTCAATACGCCACTGGAGTCAAGCTATCGTGGCTGATGACACCTGATAGCCAGAAACCGGTCCTAGGATGCTTGATTCCGGTCCAGGGAAGACATGGCTTGGCAGTTCGGGCTGGACTGTTCCCATGAGACACAGGATCAAGACTGATTTGTATATGGCCATGTCTGAACTGGGGTGGCGTGGTGAGCAAAATAACGATGGATTAAACCCAGATCTGTGACTGGGGGTGAATGTTTTGCCAATGTGCAACATTCCGTCCATCATCTTGTGTGTTTTGCTGTCCCTTCAGACTACCAGGGTTGTACCCAGCAGCTGGGGTTGAAAAAACGAAACCGCTTCCCACACCGGAGCTAACTCTCTCCAATTGGACAAGCAAATTCTGTCCAGCTCCCACCAGTGGCCTTTGGCTTCCAGCCCTACAAGGGTTGTTCCCCAACACCAAAGACTGGCATCTTTTGTCAATAACAGGGGGATGCATCAGCAAAGGAATTCCCTTCTCCACATTGGGCGTGTACAGCCGCCAGCCCAATGCCTGTACAATTGTTTGTGACAACGGAATCTGTGTCGTATTTGGCCAAGGCTGGATCCCAATGGTTCAACAGATAATTCACCAGCGGTTTTAGATGGAGTCGTGCAAAGGGACTACTGATGTTGTGGCTGCCAGCAACCCCTGTACTTTTAACCAAAGTCTGTCTGATGCCAATAGAAGGGAATGCAAAATTTGAAAGTTGGAATGAAAGGTCTCCATCTTGTTGTGAGGGAAAAACACCTTTCCCATCTGTGTGTCAAAAATCGCCCCAAAGAAGTAGCGCCACTGATCCGGGTAGAAGTGAGACTTTGTCAAATTCAGTTTGAACACCAACTGTTGAAGTAGGTCGATTGTCAGCTGCACTGCTTCTTGAACCTTAAGGAGAGAAGAAGTGCAAATTAACCAGTCATCAAGTTATGGAAAGAGGGAGACACCTTTAAGTTGCAAGATTACCAGCACTGGAGCAAGTACCTTTGTAAAGCTCCTTGGAGAAGTCGATAGTCTGAATGGAAGGGCCTGAAATTATTTGTGCCTCTCCTCCACTGCAAATCTTAGATACTTCTGGCTACCTGTGTGAACTGGGATGTGGAAATAGGCATCTTCCGGGTCTAGGGTAGCTAAATAGTTGACTCTCTGAATCAGTGGAATAATTGACTGTAGAGTCACCATTCATGAGGGTTCAAATTTCACATATTTGTTGAGATTTTTCAAATTCCGTTCAGGATGATAAGAACCGACAGGATTCATACCAAAAATTGTATCAAATAAAATCCCACTTTTTCTTGACCCACTGGGACTGGCACTACTGTTTCTTTAGAAGCAACATCTGAACACCATTGAGAATTGGGTTCCTTTTCAGTGTGTCCTTGGATAATGGTGTAGACCTGAAGACATTCAGAGGAGGTTGACAAACAAAAGGAATTTGATAACTGTAGGAAAGTAGAATCTGCTTTTATGGTTACCCCCACTTTTGCCTGGACCTAAGCTGTTATTGACTAGTCTGACTGAGATCCTGCTAATCAGGACCCCAATCTATCTGCTTTCTCCCTTAACTTATTATGTTTAGTACTTAGGTACATCCCAGATTGGATACTGGGGTACCATTATCAGTCTCTAGCATATTGTACTAAGGTTCCCAGGGCATAGGTACCCCAGAGGTCCCCCATGGGCTGAAGCATGCATTATGCCACCCATGGGAGACCATTCAAAATGGAACTAAATGCCTGCCATTGCAGCCTGTGTAAGCTGGTGCTAGCACCACTTACTAAAGATATAGGTTTCCTATATCTAGGGTCACTGCACTTAAAACCTATAAGTCACCCGTATAGCAGGCCTTATCAATCCTGAAGGCAGGGTGCTTGGTTCTAAGTGTGAGGGTGCCCCTGCATGAGCAGGACACCCCTACAGCCTATGGAGTCCATTCTCCCAGGTTGTAAGTGGAGCAGCCATATACTATATAGAAGGGCACCGCGTAATTAAGCGATGACCATATTAAAACTGGCTGTAACTAATCCTATCATGTTTGGTATCAAACATGTTGGAATCATACCCAAACACTGTGAACGGTGTGGGAGTATGATTCCAAGCACTGGAAGAGCCCTCCGTTAGGCTCTTAGTGTTCCCGGTGCCAGTCTTCTAGACCCGGACAGCACAAAATGGTTGCTGCTGACCAGAGACACGATTCTGCCCTCCTGCTGCTGAGCCAAGCTCAAGCAAGGGAAGGCAGAACAATAGGCATCCTGTCACAGGGAGGTGTGACCACCTCCCAGACAGGATTTAGTGTATTGGGGCTGGGTGGGTGCGCTTGCCAGTGCCACTTAGTCTGCATGAGGGGCACATTTGGTGTCCCCATGCATAGTCCAGTTCAAACCAGCTCTGGGAGCCGTTGGCTCCCGCTCTGGCGTGAAACTGGACAAAGGACATGGGAGTAACCTCCCCTCTGTCCAGACCCTCCCCTGGGATGGTCCCCTAAATCGTTCCAACTCTTTCCTTAGGGTACTTAAGGGCTTACCTGTGGGTGGGTCCCTAGATTCATCATGGGACAAGATTCAGATCAGACACCAGTTCTTCTTCTACCATCTGGGCACTCTGGACTTCGCTGGACTTCGTTTGGGCTCAACTTCCTCTCCCTTCCAGTCTGCTCCATCGTCTGTGCCTGTGCACCATACAAGACTCTTCCAAGGCCTGTGGGCATCAAAGACACCTGAAGGAATCTCCCTTGAAGTGAAGGAGTCACTTCCCTGCATTCGCAGGCACCGCAACTAAGTCGACTGGTCTGCTAATCCTGAGCTCCTCTGGACTCTGAAGGTTTCTGCAACACAGGTGGTAGTTTTTCACAGCTCGCAAGGCCTGCCTTGCCCTTTTACCTAGTCTGAGGCCAGTATTCCTCATGGGGGCTGCAATAACGGAACCCCTGGGCACGGCGTCAACTTGCAGTTGCAAAGGCTTGTTGGCTGCTTTCCAAGAAGATCTTCGGGTTCCCAGTAGCCCCAACCTCGAGCATCTCCAGTGACCAGAATCTTTGGCCACACCGCATCATTTTGCATCGTGGCCTGCATCTTTTGGTGAGCTGCTTAAGGTCCTCTCACAACTCCAGTGCCTCCAGCATGTGGTTCCATTTGAAGGTTACCTTTGTTTCTTTTGGGCTCCCCTGATTGCTCGGGGCCTGCCCTGACATCCCTGCTTGTGGTGAGTCCCCTGGACCTTGCTGGTCCCGACATTGCACCTTCTTCGACGTCTGCATTGTTTGCATTTGCCAAGGCTTGTTGGTGCTCCTGCCAGACACCGAACCCTCAGCACTCGACATCCAACGTGGGACAGCTTGTGCACAGCTCCTGGTCTTCCCCAGCATCGCCTGGTCCTCAGAGCTGCAGAGTCAAGGTCCTCGTCAACTCTCCTGCAACTCCCGACATTGGATGTGCATTCGTCTTCCAGATCTCCTGGCCACTCCTGAGTGACATAGACTCTGTCCCCTCTGCTTGCAGGTACCTCTCAACTAGAATCCACCTTCGGATTTCACCGGACACTTTCTCCTTCTTCAGCAGCGGCACTTTCCTGAAGTCCTCCATTGGGTTCGACGGCAGATTCTGACACCACTTCACATCTATGCACCCGGCTTCCCTGGTGTAGGTAACGTGGGTACTAGGGTATCCACGGGTGGGGCGGCTCCCCAACCTTCTGTCTTCCACGGGGTTTCTTCTGAGTCCACTGGGAAGGGTCCTTAAACTTTAAAATTCCAACCGCGACTTACACGTTGAGTTGTACGGAGCACGCGGTTGTGTTCCCACACTGCACACGCTCTCCGTGGGATTCCTAGTCACTCACCTTGGGTGGTTCCTTGGGTCCCCAGCACTTCTACGTCCTCTCGACATTGTCGTGACCTGAGTCGTAGGTCTTATACCACTTTCTTAGTATATGGTTTGGCCCCCCCTGGGGCCCACTGTGGATTCTGTGCTATTTACTGTGTTTCTATGCAAATTATTGTGTGCATTGTGTTTATCTCTGGGTAGGAGATATCTAAACGTGTTAGAGAGTATTATATAATAAATACATATTTTTATAAATGGCTTGTGTGGTTCTTTATCACTTAATCTATACTATAAGATTGCATTTTGATAAAACAAGCTGCTTTACACTCCTTCTGGACTAAGCCTGAAGGCTGCTCTCCACAGCTACCACTTAGAGAGCTTTCTAAGGTTGTTTAAGACGTCTTAAATTACTATAAGGGTTGTCTGGACTGGTGCAGGGTGCCCATTTACATTAGTGGACATCATATACCAGGCCAGCTTCTCACATTGTTGGCAGCGGTGGGATTCAAGCCTGCATTGTTTTACCAGATAAATCTTTGTGTTGATTAATTGAAAAACCATCACTAATACCAGGCACATATAATACAAGCTTAGAATAGTAAGTTCTACTGAACTTAGGGTTGGGTAAGTCAAGGGTCTAGCACACCCTTTCTCCAACCTCAAATCGTTTAGTTCCCACTAGGTTAGGTAGGTGCAACACCACACCTCACTTAGTATGTCTTCTAAAAGAGATGCCAGTGGGTCTCTGCCAACTAGATACAGTAAGCTTTCGTTCCAAGAACTGAAAGCCCTGTGTGCCTCTAGAAAGCTAAAGGCAGGGAAAAGTGTCAACACTCAACGCCTCCTAGTGGTGTTACTGTTATATGACCTAAGTAAAGCCAGTGGGTCAGATGAACAGGAAAGAGTGGGTGGGCAGGGGACTGAAGATAAGCCAGGAGGGGGACCCCTCTGTGACATAGAATCTAACCCTGACCAGGTGGAGCCTGATGACTCCCACCTGGACAACTCAGATCTCCCAGAAGATACTACAGGTGACCAAGAGGATGCCCCCTTTGTTCCTCCTGCGAACGGGCAGAGTCGATCAAGGAGGTCTAGATCCTCCTCTGCAGAATCAAATGCCTCAGGACAGGCAGTAGGGACCTCCATTTCTAGTAGGAGGGAGAACTCTTTGGATAGGGAATACCAAATGCTTGAACTTGAGAAAGCTAGGCTTAGGCTCAGGCAAGAGCAGCTGGCCCTTGACAAAGAGTCCCTAGAAGTCCAGAGAGCAAGGAAGAAATTGGGACTAGAGTCCCATGGTGGCAGCAACAGTGTCCCTAGAGATAGAGAAACTTCTCATGACCATAGGAACCTGAGCAAGATAGTCCCTCCCTACCATGTTGGGGTTGACATCCACAAATGGATAACCGCTTTAGAAAGGGCCTGTAAAGTTCAGAAGGTCCCTCAAGAGCAGTGGGCAGCTATCTTTTGGTTCTCCTTTGCTGACAAAGGTAGAGATAAGCTCCTCACTGTTAGAGAAGAAGATGCTGTTAATTACTCAGTGTTGAAGAGTGCTCTCATTGATGGGTTTGGCTTAACCACTGAACAATAGAGGATTTAGTTCAGTGACACCCAGAAAGCACATACCCAGGACTGGGTAGATTGTGTGGATAATGCCAGTAAGGCTCTGGAAGGCTGGCTACATGGAAGCAAAGTGCATGACTACCAAGGATTGAACAATTTGATTATGAGGGAGCAGATCCTTAATAATTGTCAGAACCAGCTTTTGCACCAGTACCGGGTGGACTCTGATCTGATCTCTCCCCAAGAATTGTGAAAGAAGGCAGACAAATGGGTTAGCACCAGGGTTAAGCAGAAAAACCAGGGTAATGGTGGTGACCAGAAGAAACAAGATTTTTCTAAAACTCAAGTTAAGGGTCGAGACAAGGGCAAAGATGAAAAAGAGTCTTCCCAAGGGCCCCAAAAACCTGCATTTGGGGGGAGACACAAACATCCAAGAAAGGCAAGAAGAAACCTTGGTGCTATGTCTGTAAGGTAAAGACTCATTGGACAAAGGATGCTGATTGTCCTAAAGCCAAGGAAACTTCTACTACCACTGCCCCTAAGGCAACTGCACCCCCTTGCTCCAGTACAAGTGGCAGTACAGCCCCCAAGGGATTAGTAGGGTTAACCTTGGGTTCTTAGGTGGGTTCTGACTTAGTCAGGATTCCAGCTCAGGCTGTTTTGGTCTGTGATGGTGCCATAGATCTTGCCACCTTACTGGTACGTCCCACTAACTTGGGCAAGTACAGGCAGCAGCCTTTAATTAATGGAAAAGAGGCAATGGCCTACAGGGACACAGGGGCCAGTGTCACCATGGTGACAGAGAAACTTGTGTCTCCTGACCAGATCATACTTAAACAAGTGTACCAAGTGACCAATGCTAGCAATGTCAGGACTGACCATTCCTTAGCAGTTGTGAATCTCAGCAGGGGAGGGGTAACTGGATCTAAGAAGGTTGTGGTATCTTCAGACCTACCTGTAGATTGTTTATTGGGCAATGATTTGGAAACTTCAGCCTGGGCTGAAGTAGAGTTCAGGACTCATGCAGAATTGATGGGCATCTCTGCAAGTGTGCTTTCTGTGACAAGGGCTCAGGTTAAACCGCTGACTACTGAACAGGCCCTGGATCCTGGAACAATGGACCAGGTGCCCTCCAAGAGAAGGAGCAGGAAGGGTAAGGCTTTGCCCTCCTCACAGACTCAGAGTGAAGTTCAGTCTCTTGAGGGAGATGATCTTAGCCTCTGTGAAGGTACTGCAGCAGAGAAACTTGGGCCTGATCAGGCTGAGTTCATGGGTGGAGGGAGCCCTTCCAGAGCAGATTTGTGTTTGGAGCAGCAGACCTGCTCCTTTCTTGAACCCCTCAGAGAGCAAGCTGTAGCTGAGGCTACAGCGAATATCAGTGGGTCCCATAGGATTTACTGGGATGAAGGACTTCTTTACCTGTTGAATGATGGACAGAACCCACTAATCCGCAATTTTTGGCATTCACAGGAAAAACTGAAGTCCTACTCCCACTTCTGGATAGTCATTTCTGACATGATTCCTGACCAACCTGTCTCTGTGGTCTGGTTTTGGCAACAAACGCAGCTCCCCAACCACAAGCCCAGCCTCAAAAGGGATGCCTAATATCCTTCTGCCCCTGAAAATTCTGTTTGTGAAAAAAAGACTTCCGGCCTTGGAACAATCTGAAAGGCTTTAGTAATTTTTTCTCCTCTGCAGATTTTCAGACCATATCCTTTAACTCTTTTCCAGTGGCAGCCGGCACGGCTCGCAGGTGGCGGGGCAAGCTCAGGGGTGGGGTGCAAGGGGTGCAATGTAAAAAAGTTTTAAAAAAATAAACACTTACCATGCCGCTGGGTCCTGCGTCTCTGCTCCTGCTCTCCTCCCGTCAGACTCCAGGAACAGGAAGCACAGTCAGGCTCCCCTGACCAATCACAACCCTGCAATGCAGCATTGTGATTGGTCTGAGCGTCATGGTTCGACACTCAGCCAGGGAATGGGGGCCTGGGCATGCTCTCCACGCCGGCTGTAATGCAGCCTGTGTGGAGAACAGGGAAAGTGCGCATGACTGTTTGGCCGGTCCCAGAGGACTGGCCAAACATTCATGTGCACATAGGAGTGCACAAACCACTCCTCCTCTGCCCTGCTCCGAGAACAGAGCAGCCCCGCCTGCCCACCCGCAAAACAACACGGATACATAAAATGATAATAACTGAAAGTTATTATCATTTTATGTTTCCTTTATTTGCACTGCTTAAGCAGTGGGGTGACTCTTCTCCACCATAGCGGAGGAGCCGCTGCTGCTCTTTTCTAAAGATTTTGGGAGCTAAAAAACTGAAGTTTATGGACTAATGATCTCTGGCTAGCCTCCAGCTTCCAAGGCTTCATCCAAAGGGAGCAGTATCCAAGCACATCTAACTATGAGGCAGATGCAAATGCCCATAACTTAACAAAGATCACCTCTGGGAGGAATTCAGCTAGAATTTCCATCTGGGCCAGAAAGAGAGTTGGATTGCTGCTTATCCTGTAACCAATCAACTTCTCAAAGTCTTTTAATAAAACTTGTAAGGCATATGTGGCATATGTACTGGCCCTGGAATCAAAGTTAGATGCTGAGTTTGGACGGTTTAACGCTGACTCAATCTTTCTGTCAACAGGATCTGCCAGGGTAGGGTCCTCAAAAGCTATAGACAAAGAAGTGGCCATTGTTTTCAAAATAATGTTAACTTTTGGAACTTGGATATTTTTCTTCAAACTGTCAAATAGGTATTTCCTAACCAGAAAGCGTGGAATATTTTTGCTTATCATCATCTCTCCATTCTTTAGCAATGAGATCCTTTATTACACCATGAAGGGAGAGATCATCAACCACAGAAGCACTCTACTATCGCAAAACCCTTTTTCATTTAGGGCTTTTGTGTCAAAATCAAGGACCTCTCTTATATGAGCCAGCATGTCTGAAAAAAGTTTCCCCGGACATATTTTCCCTTATGGGAATTATCCTGATCACTATCCATTTTCCCCTTCTGTTTTTTGTTATGTGGATCATTTAAAGCAGCATCCAATGCATGATTAAAAATGAGGGCTCCAGGTTTTATGGTATTTATTTTTAACATTGCTGCATGTATTTATCCATTTTTATTTTTTGGGCCATCTTATTGGTATTTGTCCATAGTTTACTTTGTAGTTTGAGAATAAATGGCATTGTATAATGGTATATTTCCTCCTCTATTTAACGGAAAGATTTGTACTCATACATTGATGGCTGTCTCATTTTAGCAAATTAAACAGCCAAATATAACAAAACCCTATCGCCACAGGTCAATGTTAGCCAGTGGCATAACGAAACTTGATGGTGCTTACTTTCAAAGTTCATGGAGGGGGGCCCCCACTCTCCGGTCCCAGTCAGGAGCTCTCATGCCAGGGGCCTGCCACCGGTGCACAGTGCTGGAGGGGGCCGTCTGGAGCTCGGGCTGCGGGGGTTATTATTTCGCCAATGATATTAGCATTATATACAAATATATTTTAACATATCCCTCTGTTTAGGAATATCTGATCCTCTCTTTTAACTCCCCATGCTGTCTATCTGTTCAGCTGCGGGCCTGGAATTCATTGAGGACAGCATGGAGAGTCAGTCTCAAGAAGCAAAATGTTCTGTATTCTTTCACTTTTAAAAATAAATACAGACAGGAAACACATTGTTTCCTGTCTGTATTTATCTGTAATAATAAGTAAAAACGGAAAACTGGTAGCCTTATTAATAATAGACTGGAGGTTCGTTTTTAAATTTGTAGCAAATCTTCCTCCTCTAAGGACTGCACATGCTTTCTCTTCCGTGCCACCTTTCCCCCAGCAGACGATGGAGACCTGTCCTGAGACTCCTTTATATTGCCTCAGGACGGAAGCCGGAAGACAGAAGTACTAAAGCCCACTTTCTAGTGACAGGTGTTTCGAAGCAACCACATTTTTGGAAGCCACAGGATTCGACGGCTTAAAAATGAAGTGCTGCTTTCTCCACAGTCGAGTATACAAAAACAGACACCACCGCTGGGCCAGAGTACTGCTGGGACTTCCAGCACCTGAACAACCCACCCGACATGCTCTCCGTCCCAGCTCTGCACATGAGCAAGGTGTGTGGCCACGGGCGGTACACATTGAGCCCACTGAATTGTGATAGCGGTAAGCATCCGAAATCCATATTTAAAATGCTAACAATAAAATATGACAAGAAGAATCCAAGTAAGCAATAACGTGTCTTACCTGTCTCAGAGAGGAACGAAAACAGGAATGGCGGAGGGTGGGATGCGCGTTAAGGTTCTATAAAGTTAGAAAAAGGACTAGTGTGTCTGGGGGGCAGGGCTGCCTCACTTGGTTAGGGTTGGGACAAGGAGGGCCGATGAGAGGGTAATGTGAGTGACACAAAATCAGACCAATGGATTAAGAGAGCTGGCTAAAAGCCCTTATTTAAGCATACCACATGTATATAATTGTAGCAAAATCAAAAGGTCTTGACTAATGTCACACTTAGAAAAAACACACTTTACCTACAGCAGTGAACGGCATCGTAATTGAACTGATTTTGTCTACCCTCATAAGGACCTTGGCTGGGGTAGACTTGTGCAACTGGTAATAATGATGTATTATGTCAGATTCTAGTCCACCTACCTATGAGTTTTTTCTGGCAACTATACCACAACTATATAAACTACGAGAAGGATAACTTTTAGTACATGGGCCAAAGTACAGAAGTATATTCTCCATAGTCAGCTCAAATCTATTCCACACATTTTCCCTAATAATACAATTCTTATTCTCAGCTTGATAGTCATGGTTTCAACTTACCTGTCCTTGATCCTTACCATGTATGTTTATAGTGCTGAACCTGATGAAGAGCACTCTCCAGCACCAGATACATTTTTATCTGAATCACCAAACTCCATTACTTGCATTTAGCATGCGTTGTTCATTATTGGTGTAAGAATTATACTTAATGTGCATTGAAAGCCTCCAAGTGGTCCATCAAAAACCACAATGTCATTGGTATAAGCTATATTTCTGCAGACCCACTGTCCAGCCATGATGGGAATAACCAGCTTTCAGGCAGACAAACTTATTTTCAGAAATGTATACATTTAGTAATAGCAGTGCTCGAACACAGCCCTATCAAAGCTCATGTTGTGATCCACTTCATTCCTCTGTAATGTAATTTGACCTTAATTGCCACTTTATAACTTTGATTGACAGAAACCAATTCCAACAGAACACCCGTCGGAATCTTCTACTAATATAGGGAAGATCTATTGACAGTGTAAATGACCTAGAGTAATACATGAATTCACAGTCAGTGGACCCATCCGCAGGGCTATTCTTTGCTAGGGTAGTCAAGGCCACCACACCATGCACCACAGAAAGCCCTTTGCAGAAGGGCTTTCAATAGCCAGAAAACTGTAGTTTTCTGATGATGTCCTTGGGCCTTTTTGTATAGATGGGAGCAGCAGCGGTCCCTTTGGTAAGTCAAGCTAATTGTGCTTATTTAATACTGATGCATAAAGTAGCAACTGAACATGAGCACCCTACTGAGAATTCTATTTTAGTGCATTACTGCTCAATGCATCATTTCCATTTGAACTTGGAAGATGTATTACACCCTGCCTAGGTGTTTCTTAATGCATTAATGCAACTCAAATTTGATGTACTGGGCTAATGTAGAGTGAAGTCAAGTGAGCTTCTCAGAGATTTCAGTAGAATACTACTCTCAGGGGGATATTCTCAAGAACGTGTGTTAACTATCGCCAAAATCGCTTAACGCAACTTCTCACATCGCAGTCCATCGCGGGAAAATAACACTGTGTTAACGCAGTATTCCCAACCCGGCGGCACCATGCGATAGCCTCACGATAACGCGACAAATGCCCGCGTTAAAATCAACGCGATGCTGGAAAAATACGAAACACGAACGCGAAAAAAGTGGCGATGACCCCAATGGCGATACAAAAATCAGCGAAAACCAGCGACAGGCCTGCGATTCCCACGCGTCATGCGGGAAAATGCACCATAAAAGCAGAGAAAAAACCCACAAAAAAATGTAACTGCGTAGCACCATGGACGCACCCGGACCGAGTGCAGAGAACAACGCAAACTCCACAAGCCCCACAGACGACCAGCCAGGAACGCTGGGGCCGGGGAAGGGCAAGGAGAAGAGGAAGACGGGGTTCAGTCCGCAGGAAAACCGGATCATCGTCACGGAGGTGACCGAACACTACCAACAACTGTTCGTCACCTCCACTGTGTCATCGGCAACACAAACGGAAATATGGCAGTCCATCGTGAACAACGTGAATGCAGTCGGAGTGTCAATGGAGGAGGTCAAGAGGCGCTGGCATGATGTGACAAGCCAAACCAAGCAAACTCGCTGCCAACCGGAAGGCAGCAACGGCGACTGGAGGTGGGAGTCCTGCACCACAGGAGGAGCTGGATGAGCTGGAGGAAATGGTGGCCACAGTCATCAGTGCGGATACGGCGCAAAAAGTTGGGGGTCCGGACACTGCTCGTTATGACCTGACCCAAAAGCAACAGGGTGAGTAACCACCAGGGACTGGGGGGACGGGGGGAGACGGGCACAATGGCACACATGCACAATCAAGAATAGCACACTGCACACCCACAATGACTGTGGAACATGTCCCTGATGGCCTTGGCACACTGCAGCACACATCGAAACACCAAGTAGGCCCCCGTCCACAATGCGCACAAAAGGCCCCCCCATCACCAATCTCACAACCTACCCATGCACATGTGCTGAACCCAGCAAAGCAGCAGCTCTGTGAGCCACACTGACAATGCAAGTGACACTGCATGACCAATAGCATGGCTGCAGTCAAAATACATGACATGGTGCAC
This sequence comes from Calotriton arnoldi, assembly GCA_963921515.1. Classification (NCBI taxonomy): domain Eukaryota; kingdom Metazoa; phylum Chordata; class Amphibia; order Caudata; family Salamandridae; genus Calotriton; species Calotriton arnoldi. The sequence continues at coordinate 25,668 of CAWUFW010024025.1, read as the reverse complement.
GCCACGACACTGAGGTGGCCCAGTGTGGATAACATCCTCAAAGGAGCAGGTCACACTCTGACACATCCACGTGCACATACAACCCCTGACGTCAACAACACATCTGCAGACAAACAATGCACAAGAGTACAAAATCCGTCCAAGAGCACAAATGACCAAAGTCGCCAACATCTCAGCCCCGTAAAAGCACACAAGTCAAAGGCACACCGCCTCAAAGGGATAAGGGGCCGCTAAATCAGAGCTGCAGGGGCGACTCTCCCACAATGCAGCACACACAGATAGCAATCACAGCACATCAACATTGACGACAATGTGGTACAAAGTGGCACACTAACACCACAGAACAGAGGACACAACTGGTGCCGCATGTGCGTAGAAAATGGCCAATCACATCAGGCATAGTAGGAAACTGTCAGTTGATAATGTACGAGTACAACCTCACATCCGTCATGTAGTCGGAATGTCCACTGTCCCCCATCAAATACCCAGCTCCTCCAAAACAGTCACAATGTACATTGTCATGCAGTCAGTATGTAAACATGCACAATGTGTGCACATACATGGAACACACTGTTAACCTGCATCTCCCCTTCACATTGCAGAGGGACAATCAACACCTCCTGCAGAGCAGACCAGACATCTCTTCAGTGATGAGGAGGAGGTACCTCTGGCCATCTGCTCCGACACCCTCCAACGGCTCGTGGACAGCCTCCGCACCCCTCCTCCAGGAGCAGGGCAGCCCAGCTGCATCGAGGTGGTACCACCCCCTGCACAGACCACCCAGCAGGAAGCACCCACGACCACGGCTGGCTCCCAGCACCTCACCGAAGAACACATGGCATTCCAACGTCGTGTGCCAGACTGCCAGAGGGGGCTGGCTGAACAGGTGCGGGTGGGTTTCAACCTCATGGCAGCCAAACTAGATGCCATACGTGGGTGTCTTAGTCCCATCAGGGACCACTTACAGTCCCTAACGGACACCCACAGTCCGCTCCATGCCTTACAACGATCCTTGGCTGGCCTCGCTGGAGCCATTACCCGGATACAAGAACTGTCTAGGCAGAGAGGCTCCAGCGACGACAGAACACAGTTGGCACAGATGCGGAGGACAATGGAGAACATGGAGCGGATGCAGGCAGGAAGGATGGCTGCCACGGCTGAACACCAGCCAGATGTAGCTGGGATCTACCATGCCCTGCAGATCCTCATCTTGCCATTGCTGCCACAGAGCCTGTCCCAGATGACTGCTGCAGGAACTTCGACACACACATCTCCGCCCCCTGATGTGTCAGTGGCACACAGTGATGCAGCCATACCACCTCCGCCCCTGATGTGTTAGTGGCACACAGTGATGCAGCCATACCACCTCCGCCCCTGATGTGTCAGTGGCACACAGTGATGCAGCCATAACACCACTACACACACCTGGCACACCTGACACAGAAGACATATCAGAGGACAAAGATGTGGACGGTAATGACTCTGTGTCAAAAAGGAGGTTGTAGCATTCATCACCCACCATATGGCCTGCTTCTGCTTGGTACAGCCCTCTGCATCATGCCCTGGTACAACACCTTACACTGTCCCCCGAAACACTCTGCGACATTCACCTGGACCCCGACATGGACTGCCATATCTGCTCTGGTTACCAATGACACAGCAAACAGGCTGCGGACTCAACCCTTCCTCTACCGATTGACTTGTCATCCCCTAAAGGACTCTGTTTGGCCCTCCACTGGGCAACCATGTAATGTGGGGTGTGCATAGCCATGTACTGCTCCAGCTCCGACAGTCCACAGGATGTGAATAAAACATTCCTAATCACACAGATGTGTCATGTCTATGTTCAATCAAGTATAACAGTATGGATGACTGTAGGGACATTGATTGCACAAAAAGGTACACCCTGGGAAATGACATCAATGCGCATGTTTGACCGTGACACACATGGCCAATTAGATGACTGAAGGTGTGAACTAGCTGTGGCCTCATTGATCATGAACAATAATCTCGCTACCCCACAACGTAGCCCCACATCCATGTATGAAATAGGGCTGTGTGTAAATATGTCAAAGTCGGTAGGAGGCCTAAAGTAGTATCCCACATCACATGTGACAACAGAACATCTCTTCGCATATCTACACACACTCAACTGTGTGGACACAGCCTGGTTTGATGGAACACATTGATCCACATGGCAAGAAGTTGGACACCATACTCACATTGCTGAAGACACGTAAGCGCACAGGTCCACTAGCAACTCTCCCAACCACAATGTCTGGCTCACAGAGGTGGAGCTGGCAATAGGGACTCACCCTTAAGTGAAATGCATCAGCCAGTCCCTCCCTGTGTACGGACAATGCACATTGAGGAACACGATTTGGCATGCTAATCAACACTCATCACAGTTGAACACTAGTGAAGCTGCGTACACTTTATTAGCATGTGCGTGTCAGTATGGGCAAGACAAGGGCCACAACATGCAGACCAATGCATCATACACTAACAGGCAGCAAAGGAACATGTAGAGGTGCAAGACATGGGGAGGCACAAATAATCACCAACCATGACGGATGCCGACGGTCTCAGCCCACCTTGCCTTGCTGGACGAGTCATGTGGTGTTTGGCGAATGCTCATTGCACCGTGTCAGGGGACTCCACTCACAGCCCATGGGATCTGCATAGTCCTGTACCACCGGACAGCGCTGACTGTCTGCTCTGCTGACAGTGAGCAGGTGAAGGAGTCCAACAAGGTCACATGTAGTACTACATTGCCATGTGTGTACTCTCCCTCCAGCGGTGTGTCAGTTTGAGGAACGTTGCCAGGCGCCGCTGTCCACTCACCTTGCACAGGTGTGTGTCAACCCGCAGTCTTGCACGCACATGCATTCTGAGTCCATGCGAATGCAGCCATGTCCACTGTCATGGTGGGATATGTGTCCATTTCTCCAAGATGCAAAAGCGTGTTGGGACCTGTGCCATGGGTTACAATCTTTTGTGGCTGCAGGAACGTAGTTACTCGTCCATGACAGCGAGCGCAGCTTCATGGGCAATCAGTTCCAAGAGTACATCGTTGTCAACTTCAACGAACACGGGGGCGAGCCAATCCATTAGCTGGTCCAGACAGATGTGCTCCGTCCACGCTGTTTCACCAATCCGCAACACAGCCCAATAGGGGAGCGCTTCGATGTGGTCACTGCACACGAGGAATTGTGCAATCTCACATGCCCAACTGCCAGCACGTACGCCCAATACCAAGGCATCCCATGAACGGTTATCAAGGTTACACTCCTGGTCGTGGGCCAACAGGGGGCGCACACACATGTCATAATCCAGTTCATCTACCGTTGTGTTGGATAGGCAGACATCCATGGGCCACTCGAATATGCATGATCGGCAGTGGAACCAGGGCTGGACGCAGGTGACGTACGCAAGACGGAAACTCAGACGGTTACTGATGCGCAACACTGCCAGTGGCAGTGCCCCCAACAAATGCAGCATTCGGTCACGGTACAGTTCCACGTGACAGGGGTTGTGCATGTGCCCGGGATGTTCTGACATTGCGTTGTTCGCACTCGTAGAACCGGCACTCTTCTGTCCTGCGGCTGTTATGTGGATGATATGCCACAGCTCGGAGCAATGAGTCGTATGAGTGTGTAAAGTTTGTACGTATGGGTTGTCCTGTACGTAAGTGTCAAGGCCGTTCCATGCAGGAGTACCTCGAGCAAGGACTTCTGTGTGTGGGGTGTGGAGACGTTGATCTTTCATTGGCGCCGTGGGTAGTGTGGGAGTCGTCATCATCTGCCATGGTATCTCTCTTAGGGGGTGCCTGCCGCATGCATTTCCAAGGTCGGAGGTGCAGATGTCCTTCCGCCTTCTGTATTGAGACAAAGGGGCTTTCATCCCTAATGTTAGTCAGACTACTGCTTGTATCCTGGGAATGTGATGTGGCTATCGCGCTGCATTGAGGCTAGGCCTTGGGCTTATGGTGCAGCAAAAGCGATGAAGACACACAACAGTTGCCATGTATGAGCCAAGACCCCGAGCGGCCGTGCGCTCCTTGTACTGTCCCTTCGTGCGCGGCCGCCCTCAGGGGTGCATGCAACATTGCAACATTGTCGATTGCGGGCCGTGTGGCGCAGACACTGCAGCAGAGACACACGCATCAGTTGGTTTCCTGTGCAGCCCAGATATGAACCATGCCCAGAGGCCAGGGATAATTGTTCACACCCCTACGCTGGCCTGGCGTACGCCGAGCCAGCACACTCGGCTTACGTATAAAGGGGGGGACGACGACACTACGTGTCCCTGTTCTTCCCCACTGCCTGAGGTAACATGGCTGCGTCCGCCTTGCCGATGACGAGACTCAATCATTTAGGGTCCATGACTTGCGTTGCACGGAGTCGGTGGCACTGGTTGCACTGCGGCCGGCACGGGCCTATCACCACGGGACGGTGACTTACTGTGCACTGAGGTAGGGGCACCTAAAGTGCTGAGCGGGTGTGCAGCCTGCGATGATGACGTGTGCACTGATATGGTCTCTGCCATTGCAATATCAAGACCCAGAGTCAAGTGTGCGCCTGGTGGACTGCAATGTAGGCCTGAGCCAGCGGGCAGCGCGGGCCTACCGCCACGTGGCGTTGCCTCGCGTTTCACAGAGTTAGTGGCACCTAGAGAGCTGAGCGGGTGTGCAGCCTGCGATGATGACGTGTGCACTGATATGATCTCTGCCAATGCAAAATCAAGAGCCAGAATCAAGTGTGCGACCTGGTGGCCCGTGCTGCGGGGGTGCGTGATGTGGAGGCTGCCAAGGTTGCGGGCCCCGGGCTTGGAGCTTGCACCGGGACGTGGTGGGCCCTCTTGGAGACACACCGGTGGCAGCAGGTGAGCAGTGTGGCCTGGGTGCGCAGGGGCAGGCAATCCCCGCTGGGCAGCGGGAGGGGCTGGGGTGCAGCGGCCTGTGTGCACAGGGGCGGCCAAGCGATGTTGCTGTGTGCAATGATATGTGCTCTGCCATCATTAGCTGTGGACTCTGTTTCAGATGAGGGACCTGGTGGCCTGCAGTGTGTACCGGCACGTGGTTGGAGACACACCGGTGGCAGCAGGTGAGCAGTGTGGCCAGGGTGCGCAGGGGCGGGCAATCCCCGCTGGGCGGCGGGAGGGGCTGGGTGCAGCGGCCTGTGTGCGCAGGGGCGGCCAAGCGAGGTTGTTGTGTGCAATGATATGTGCTCTGCCATCATTAGCTGTGGACTCTGTTTCAGATGAGGGACCTGGTGGCCTGCAGTGTGTACCGGCACGTGGTTGGAGACACACCAGTGGCAGCAGGTGAGCAGTGTGGCCAGGGTGCGCAGGGGCGGGCAATCCCCGCTGGGCGGCGGGAGGGGCTGGGGTGCAGCAGCCTGGGTGCGCTGTGTCGGCACTCTCTCTCCCTCTTCCTCTCTTCCTTTCACTGTCTCTCTCTTCCTCTGTTACTCTCTCTCTCCTGCTCCCTCTCGCCCCCTTTCTCTCTCTCTCCCTCTCTATCTCTCTTTCTCTTTCTCACTCTCCCTCTCTTTCTTTCGCTCTCTCTCCCTCTGTTACTCTCTCTCTCCTTCTCCCTCTCTCCCCCTTTCTCTCTTTCTCTCTCTCACTCTCCCTCTCTTTCTTTCACTGTCTCTCTCTCTCCCTCTCTTTCTCTATCTTTCTCTCTCTTTCTCTCTCTCACTGTCCCTCTCTTTCTTTCACTGTCTCTCTCTCCCTCTGTTGCTCTCTCTCTCCTTCTGCCTCTCTCCCCCTTTCTCTCTCTTTCTCTCTCTCCCTCTCTTTCACTCTCTCTCTCTCTCCCTTTCTTTCCCTCTCTCTTTCTCTCCCTCTCTGTCCTTTGTTGAGCGCATGACACACCTTCTTATCTTCAATTTTGTCTTGCAGGCTGTGACTTACGGTTTGTCCGGAGAAGACCCGCCATGACTCTTCCAATTATTGATGTTGAGTTGAATTTGAATAAAGTAAATTGATTATTCTTGGAATTCTAAGATGGATGTCTGTTTTTCCTTTTTCGGACCACACATGGATGTTGGTTGTTGTACTTGTGCGACATCAGGCGGATTGTTGTGTTCATGAATTTGTAAGGTAGATGTGGAATATCTTTGTCCGGGGGGGGTGGCGGGCCTGGGGGTGGTGGCGGTGGGTGTTGTGGCCCTCTTGGGGCTCCGAGCTGCATGATCAGTAGCTCCATGGCATCTGTTGTTCTTCTGGTGTGGCTGTGGGCCGGGCTCCCTTTCATGGTGCAGGTTGTTGTCCGACTTAACACCAAGTAAGAGCAGGTGTTAAATCCCTGCTGCTAACGCGCCTTATCGCATGTTTTTGATTCTTATCGCCGATCTGGCTGGTCGTTGGGAATGTTGCGTAGTGGTGTTTCCGCCGGTTTTGCACGGGAACGCCTACTCTGCATCTCATTAGCGTTAGTTGCCGATGTCATCCGTGCCAATGTTTTTTGCGGCTGCTATCGCAGGATAACTGGCGATATCCGCTGTTAGCACCAGCTTGTGAATGGTGCGATGAATTTATCACAACTTTCAATCAATCAAATCAATCAATCAGGCGTTTGTAAAGCACGACTACTCACCCGTAAGGGTCTCAAGGCGCTGGGGGTGGAGGGGTGCAGGTTCCAGTCCATCAAGGAGGGGGGCTGTCGAAGAGCCAGGTCTTGAGGTCTCTTACGACGATGGGAAGCGATGTTGTCTGTCTGAGGTGGAGCGGAAGGGCGTTCCAGGCCTTGGCCGCGAGGAAGGAGAAGGAGCGGCCTCCCGATCTGGTTCTTCTGGCGCGTGGGACCACGGCGTAGGAGAGCTGGGCTGATCGTAGGGTCCTTTGGGGTGCGTGGAATTTGAGTCGGCTGTTAAGGTATACTGGTCCGGTGTCGTGGAGGGCCTTGTGTGCGTGGGTGAGCATCTTGAAGGTGACTCTTGCCTCGATGGGGAGCCAGTGGAGTGTGCGCAGGTGCTGGGAGATGTGGCAGTGTTTTGGCAGGTTAAGGACCAGTCTTGCGGTGGCGTTTTGGATGTTCTGTAGCTTGCGGGTGAGGTTTTTGTTTATTCCGGCGTAGAGTGCGTTGCCATAGTCGAGTCTGCTGGTGACCAGGGCGTGAGTGACGGTCTTTCTGTGTTCAAGGGGGATCCATTTGAAGGTCTTACGTAGGAGGCGGAGGGTGTGGAAGCAGGAGGACGAGACTGAGATGATCTGGCAGTCCATTTTGAGCTTGGAGTCCAGGATGATTCCCAGGTTGCGTGCGTGGTCCGTGGGGGTGGGTGGGTTTCCGAGGGCGGGGGGCCACCAGGTGTCGTTCCAGGCGTCAGGGTTTGGGCCCATGATGAGTACTTCGGTCTTGTTGGTGTTAAGTTGTAGGCAGCTGTTTTTCATCCACTTGGCGACGGCTTCCATGCCTTCTCGAAAGTTTTGTCTGGCGGTGTTGGGTTCGTTGGATAGGGAGAGTATGAGTTGGGTGTCGTCTGCGTATGACACAATGTTGAGTCCGTAGGTTTTGACGATGGGGGCGAGCGGAGCCATGTAGATGTTGAAGAGTGTCGGGCTGAGGGAGGACCCCTGAGGACTCCACAGGTGGTTGGCGTAGAGTCCGAGAGGAAAGGGGGGAGTCTGACCCGCTGCGTTCTGCCGGAGAGGAAGGAGCTGATCCAGTCGAGGGCCTTGTCCTGGATCCCTGCGTCGTGAAGTCTGCGTAATAGGGTGTGGTGGGAGACTGTGTCGAATGCCGCTGAGAGGTCAAGGAGGATGAGGGCTACTGTTTCTCCTTTGTCCAGTAGGGTGCGGATGTCGTCTGTTGCGGTGAGGAGGGCGGTTTCCGTTCAGTGGTTTTTCCTGAAGCCGGATTGGGAGGAGTCGAGGATGTTGTGCTCTTTGATGAATGTGGCGAGTTGGCTGTTGATGGCATTCTCGATAACTTTCGCAGGGAACGGGAGCAGAGAGATGGGTCTGTAGTTTTTGAGGTCGGTGGGGTCCGCTGAGGGTTTCTTCAGGAGGGGGTTGACCTCGGCGTGTTTACAGTCATCGGGAAACGAGGCGGTCCCCAGGGAGCGGTTGATGGTGTGGCGGAGCATGGGTGCGATGGTGTCGGCGGCTCTGTTGAAGATGTGGTGGGGGCAGGGGTCCGTGGGGGCCCCGGAGTGGATTGACTTCATCGTCTTCAGTGTGTCTTCAGTGGTGAGGGCTGCCCAGCTGTCAATCGTTGGCTTCAGGGTGTCGGGGGTGGTTGGTGGGGGTTCCGTGTGTTGGTTGTCTTCGTCAAAGTTGTCATAGATGCTCTTGATTTTGTGGTGAAAGAAGGTGCTGAGTTTGTCGCAGAGGTCTTGTGAGGGAGGGATGTCAGTCGACTCGCTGGTGGGTTGGGCGAACTCCTTGATGATGTTGAAGAGCTCTTTGCTGTTGTGTGCGTGTGTGGAGATTCTGTCTTCCATCGCTTTTTTCCTCGTATTTCTGATAAGTTGGTGGTGGGCGTTGGTAGCCGCTTTGAAGTTGTTGTGAGTTTCTGTGGATTTGGTGTTCCTCCATGCCTTTTCGAGGCGGCAGCAGGTGCGTCTGGTCTCTCAAAGTTCGGTGGTGAACCATCTGGCTTTCTTGGCGAGGGTGTTGTTGTTTTTCTTGAGGGGGGCTATGGTGTTGGCGCTGTCGGAGATCCATCTGTGCAGGGTTCGGGCTGCTGTGTTGGGGTCGTCGTTTTCAGCAATGGTTGGGGTGGAGTTGCTGAGTGAAGAGGTAAGCTGTTTGTCGGTGATTCTGGTCCAGTTTCTTCGTGGGAGCAGGTGCTGGTGTCTGTGGATGATGGGTGTTCTGAAGGTGAAGTGGACGCATCAGTGGTCAGTCCATAGGAGTTCGGTGGTGTGGCTGAGGGTGATGGAGTTTCCTGTGTTGAAGATGGGGTCGAGGGTGTGTCCTGCTGAGTGCGTGGGCTCGGTCACGATCTGGCGAAGTCCAATGTTGTGGAGGTTGTCCAGGAGGGATGCGGTGTTGGGGTCCAGTTGGTTGTCGATGTGGAAGTTGAGGTCTCCCAGCAGGATGTAGTTGGTGGATGCGATGGCTTGCGGGGAGATGATGTCCGTGATGGAGTTGGTGAACGGTCCGCGGGGTCCAGGGGGTCGGTAGATGAGGGTACCTCGGAGGGTGGTGATAGGGTTGGTCTGTATCTTGAAGTGTAGATGTTCCATCATGTCTGTGGGCTCGTCGGGGAGTGTGCTCAGGCGGAGGGTGGATTTGTGGATGATGGCGATTCCTCCTCCCAGGCGGGTGTGGCGGTCCTTTCTGGAGATCTTGTACCCTTGGGGAATGGCGATGGCGATGTCCGGTCCCGAGGTGGTGTTGGTCCAGGTTTCGGTGAAGAACGCTACGTCCGGGGTGGTGCTGTCGAGGAGGTCTCAGATTTTGGCTGCGATAAAGTGCCGCTAACTCGGCGATAAGTCCTTGAGAATATGCCCCACAGAGTGTAGGTGCATTCAAATGAGCTCGTCTGCCCAATAACTCAACAAGGAGCCAATCAAATATCCTGAAACACGTCTAAGGCACACAGCATGGACTGCGTCAACAATAGTGAATCGTAAAGCCTTTCAACTAAAGTGCGTTTTATCACACACTGCATTTACCACAATGCACATGGGCAATTTGTGTGCTGGCATGCCAGGCAGTGTGCTCCCTCCTCCTTTTTTTGATTGTCTTCTTGTTGAGGTATTGGGCTGACAAGCTCATTGGGATGCGCCTGCGCTCGGGGAGTGGTACAGAAACCTGAGAAGACTGTGAGCAGCATTGCCAGTACCACCACATTTAAATTGTTACTCTGTTTTGTAGAAGGACAAATATCCTGAAACATGTGTCTCGAGATATACAGCACTGTCTGAACCAACAATGGTGAATATTAAAAAAAGCAGTGGTTACAAAGAGAAATGGATCTACATAAATACAAAATATAAATAATGCAACCGGCAGGTGCCCATATCATATCAATGAGGAAGGAAGAAAAAAAGAAGGTAAAAAAAAAAGAAAACAACGGAAGGAGGGACAGGCGTTTAAACCAGCACAATATTAATTAAACATTTCACTGTAACACAAATACAAAGATGAAGAGACAATTTATACATCGGACCTAGTCCATCAAAGGGCCCCAGATTTTCCTGCCCTTTCTCCTCGCCCTCCGTCCTTTGTATTTGTACAATGCCATCTCCAAGTTGTATATATGGAGCAATCTGGCATACCAAGCTTGATACGTCGGAGGGTCAGCATCCTTTCATTTTGTTGCAATCAGCAGTCTGGCTATTGCCGTTGCCATAAAGCAAAAATATACCTGTGTTGATTCTAGTTGTGCCTTCTCATCAAAGCCTAGCAGCATCATAGTTGGCGAGATAAACAAATCCTGTCTTAACACCTTATGCAAAAAAGACTTCAATCTCTTTCTTCAGGGGGTGTAGCTTAATGCAATCAGAAAACATATGGGCCAGATCTGCAGGGCCCTGCCCACATCTCTGGCATTGATCATTTTCCCTTTTCCCCTATCCAAACAGTTTTGCCAGGGTAAAATACAAATTGAAAACTGTTTTGAAATGTTGGGCCTTCAAATTGGCAGAGAAAAACACTTTCTTGGAAAGAGCCAGTGAGCTGCTTAGATCCACGTCCTGGTTCTCTAACTTGTCTGCCCAATCAGTTTCAGATTTTACTAGGTCATCCGGAGTGGCTTTTATCAGAAAACCGTATATATCCTTAATTCGTTTTTTTATATAGGATGGTATCTAACAGCGGGATCCTATTTGTAGAGGTAATCATTGATACGATGGGTCTGATGGTTTCCCTAATTTGGACATACTTAAAATACGATCTTGGATCGATTTTGTACCGCTCCTGTAGCTCTTCAAAATAAATCATTCCATTCATATCTATGACATCCCCTATTCTGCTAACACCTGTCTGTTTCCAATATTTACCAATTCTGTCATAGAGAGGGGCCGGAAATACCGGTGATCGCCAGATGGGTAGGTATCTCTGAAGCCTGGGAATTTCTAAAAACTTGCAGACTTTCTGCCATACGTTTCAAGCTGCTCTCAGGCTTAAATCATGTTTGTTTGTAATAGCTACCCTCCAACTGCCTAAGTAGAACCCCGGATGCTGCTCCACCTATTGCCAACTCAAATATTGAGGGGGCACTTCACGTTCCTGTGCTCCCAAGCCTATTTCTGCCCCCATTTTTGATTTGAGCAAGATGGCCATTTGTTGTAATGTTATGGCCCAGTAGTAATATAGTAGATTGGGAGCTGCCCACCACCCCCCCGATCTTGAGGTAGGGTCAGGAATTTCAATGAGCGCCTGACCTTCTGATAATGCCAGATAAATTGGGAGAATATTCCATCCAGTTTTTTAAAGAAAGCCGGCTCCGGCTCTCATGGGATACAGCGAAATAGATATATTATTTTTGGGAACATAGTCATTTTGAGCACGTTACACCTTCCTATTATAGACATATGTAAACTATCTATTCTTTTTAAGTCTCTACTGATCTTCTCTATAAGGGGAGCTGAATTGATTGCCCAGATAGAACCTACATTCGCTGAGATGTCAGTCCCTAGATAGGTAGCAACCTCGGACCTGTGGGGATCCTGATAGATAATACTATTGGTGCAGACAATCTTGGTCTTATCTGAGTTCAAGCGATATCCCGACTGCCTGCCAAATTCCTTGGCCAGGACTTCAATCCTCGCGACTGCTCCCAGTGGGTCGGGGGTAACTATGGCTATGTCATCAGCATATGCTAAAGCCTTGGTGTTATACCCCCTGACCACTATAGGTTTGATCGAGTGGTCTTGCATGATTGACCTAATAAACGGATCGATATATAACGCAAAGAGAATTGGTGAGCAAGGGCATCCCTGTCTTGTCCCTCGAGCTACCACAATCCTTTCGGACTCCTTGCTCATCAATTGAATCCTAGTGTATGGCTGTGAATACATAGCTGTTATAGCCGTTAGGATGCGTGGTCCAAACCCATTGGCTCTTAGGTTATCCCATAGGTATGCCCACTCAACTCTATCCAAAGCTTTTTGGGCGTCGAGGAGAATCAGGGCCATCTGTTCTCCCAAGGCATCTGCTATGTCAAACAGAGATATTACCCTACGTACATGATCCGTGGTCCCCCTCCCTGGTATAAAACCATGTTGCCATGGACTCACCAAAGAGGTAATAACTTTGCCAAGCCGAAGCGCGATGATCTTAGAGTATAGTTTCTCATCGGCGTTAATCAGGGAAATGGGTCGATATGAGGCTGGGTCTTCGGCAGGTTTCCCTTTCTTCAGGAATACGACTATGTCGGTACCTTGCCAGGATTGAGGTGGGAGCCCCTTCTGTTGTACAGCCAAGAACAGATCTAGGAGCAAGGGGGATAGCTCTGACTGGAGTGCTTTATACAATTCCATCGGAATTCTATCGGGGCCTGCCGCTTTCCCAGTAGCCATCGCCTGGAGTGCCTCAGTGACTTCATTTATCGAGATATCTGCCTCTAGTTCCTGCAAGATAGGAGGATACATATCATCTTCAAACCAAGAGGTTTCTGAAGATTCGTCCTCGGTCTGGTAAAGTTCCCTAGAGAACTCCGCGAATACACCAAGAATTTCTTGGGGATCTGTAGCCAGGGTCCCGTCTTTCCTTTTTAACCTCAAGATGTTATTTGAGACTGCCTTTTGTCTTAGGCGCAGTGCTAAGTGTTTGCCTGACGTCTCCCCGAACTCATAATTATCCCTGGAGTAGGTTTGAAATGCTTCAGCCACTGATTTATTGTAAAAGCCATTGATTTCTGCCTTTATCCTTATGACCTCCAATTGCAGCTGAGTTTGTAGCTCTGCCTGTTTTTGCGCAATGACAGCCGTGTGCTCCTCCTCACACTTCGTCAGCTGATCTGTTAATTGGAGTAATTCCTCTCGCTGCCTCTTCCTACGTAGTCCAACAAAGCTGGCAATCTCCCCCCTTAAGCCAGCCTTAAATGTATCCCAGACTATTTCTCTAGAGGCACTGAACCTGTTTATATCGAAGAACTGTCGGGTCCATCCACTAATATGCTCTATGAATCCCTCAGTGACCAATAATTTCCTATCAAAGGTCCACTTTGTTAGAAAACGTTGATGGCCCTGCACCATAACTTCCAGGATCAAAGGGTTGTGATCCGACAGTACTTTCGGCATCTTCCTTATGTCAACACAATCCGGCGGAGGCAAAAAAATAGTCAAGCCTAATGTATTTCCTATGGGGGCACGAAAAATAGGTATAGCTGGGGTCCCATGGCTTCCTACTGGACCAAATATCAACTAGTCCATGACTAGAGGTCAGAGCAGCTAACGCTATATACACCTTTGGCTTTCTCCCCTGGTATTCCTTGATAAAGGGGCCACTTGCATCCAAGTGAATATTAAAATCCCCACAGATAATAAGAGGGGAAGGCCAGGAGGCTAGCTCTAACTCCAGTTCCTTCAGCATCCCGGGATCATCTAAATTAGGCCCATAAACTGTGCAAACAGTAAGCCCAACTGATAATGAGACTATTGCCCATCGCCCCCATTTGTCTTGTAACATTCGTTTTACAGGGGAAATCCAATTAGAGACATGGATTGCTACACCTCTAGTCGTAGTAGTCTGGGAAGAGCAGGCTACCTGTGTGTATCTGGGTATTAAGTTGAGCCCTCTCTTTTGCCACGGGATGTGGGTTTCTTGTTGACAAATTATATCTGCCCCCAGTGATCTAAGTACCTCGCTTACCCTACCCCTCTTCCCCTGTCATTTAAACCCCCAACATTAATTGAGCAAATAGCTAACCTACCCATTATTAAAGCATTTTAAACAACCAAGTTGATTATTATTATACAATTTTATATTATGCATGCTGTTTCCTGCCTCCTTCCTTAAGTTACACCAATCACTCTGCTTCTCTGAGTTTCTTCTCCCCCCAAACCCCCTCCACCCTGACCTCCCTCCATCCCCCACCCCGCCCACTCCCCCTCCTCTCGCATCCCCCCCTACCCCACCCTACCCACCTATCCCTGCACCCCCCCATCTGGAGGAAAAACAGACCTGAGTCGGTCTGTGGAAGATGAAAGGCAGTGCCCCTTCCAACTAGTGGCTTATCTATGCATAAGTGTGCCTATCTTGTGTCTCCGTACCCCATCCGTTGTCTCAAGAGAATAATAGCTTATGATGTGTGAGCATTTTAATCCCCTTCTCTCTTTTTTTTTGTCCCTTTTGTTCTCCCCTCCTAGTTTATTCCCCTTGATTCCTTGCCCTAGCACGTGTATTTATAAAACTAACCCCCTCTGTTTCGAGCAGGACAGTAATGGGTATTCCTCAGCCCCCTCATCCCCCTAATATTTTTTTTCCCCTCTCCTCTCCTTTTTTTTGGGGGGGGGGGATTTGACTTTGCCCGCTGACTCCTATCCAATCACATTAGGGTCCTTAGAACCCCCCTAGAACCATTGGCCATATGGACATTAGTGCTAATAACGACTAGGTCATACAATTATACCCTGCCTGACATTAAGGACTCTTTAGCCTTGATTTCCGATGTAAAGAATCTGGTGCGATCACCCGAGATTACTTTCAGTCGGGCCGGGTTCAGTAGGAAGGCATGTGCCCCTTTCTCCTGGAAAGGTTTAATCATTTGGCGTAAGCGCCATCGACGTTCAACAGTAATGTGACAAAAGTCAGGTCTGGTAAAGAATGAAAATCCATCCCCGGCCCGCTGAGCCTCTGGTCTCTCCTTTTCAAATATGTTCTGTCGCAGCAGGAAGTTTCCAAAATACACCAGGAGCGCTCGTGGTTTAGCATCAGGGCTGACTGGTTGCCGAAGTGTGAATGGGACTCGATGCGCCCTTTGAATTTCGTGGGGCCAGTTCCAACCTTCTAGTGCTGGGAAGGATTTTTGCAGTAGCTAGACCATATACATCCGGGCGTCCGATCCCTCTTTCCCTTCCGGAATTCCTAAGAATCACAAATTATTCCATCGCTGATGATTTTTGTTGTCCTCGAGCTTCCATTGGATGTCGATCAATTGTGACTCATGAGCCTCTGCCTGACCCTTGGTGTCGGGGATGTCCGTCTCGAGGGCAGCTGTTCTTGTCTCGAGGTCCGTCAGCCGGTCGCTGATGGCATTACAGGTTTTAGCTACTTTCCTTACTGCTCCCTGCAGTTTATGGGCTGTGGTTTGTGAGCGTCTACTTTCCAAGCGGGCCTCTTCCCGGTGCGCAATTACGCATTGCAGAATAGTATCCAATGTAGGAGGTGCTGCAGGCTGGCCGTCAGGGGGGGCCTTGTTGTTTTCCCCAACCAGTTGGTCACCCGGGAAGTAGTCCCATTTTAGGTCCCTGTATCTCTGGTTGTCAATTCTGCCCGTTTTATTTTGAGTCTTCCGAGTGGTAGCTGTCGAATCCACACTGCTGGTGCCTGGTAAACTCTCCGTCTCACTTGAATCTGTGTTGGACCCTGTGCCTGATCCCACATCTGACCAAGTGGCATCCGATAAGGCAAAAAAGAAATCAGCCTCTGAGTCCTGCTCCCTTTCACTTCGTGCTCCCGTTTGCTTAGAGCTTCATACCCTGTGGCGATTTTGCTTTTCCCGACTGACTGACACGGGCTCGCCTGTCTGATCAGCGTGCCCTCGAATGTGGCCCCTGTCCGCATCCTTGAACACATCTTGTGGGATTGGATCACCTTTATTGAGAGCATGGGCAGCTTGGGGAACTTCGTGACCCTGTGTCTGTGGCTGGGAGGATAGCCCTGAAAAGCCCCCATTGCTGCTTCTATCCATCTCCTCATTATTCATTCCAATGTTACCAGGCTCTACTGGCGCCAGGATTTGATCTTCTTTTCCATCCATATGCTGCCTTTGCATACCCAGTGTTCTCTCCCCAGTTTCTAATGGGAGGTTTTTGGTTAACTCATTCACTGCCTCGTCCCCCCTGCAGCCCCCGCTGCCCCCAATGTCCAATGTGGTCTTGCCGGCCTGCGTGGTGCTCTGGCCGCCTACCTGAGCTGGGGTACAGTCCTGCTCCGTGCTTCCCACAGTCAGGGATCCATTCCCGGCGCCTCAGAGTATCTCGAGCACCAAGGTACCGGACCGCTGTTGCTGGGGCTGCGTGATCGCGCCCCTCCCCTTCCCATCCGGGTTTGTTTCCGTCCGGGTCTTCTTCCGGCGCCCCATTTGCCCTAGTACAGAGGCTGCATCCAACGCTGGGGTCTGCTGGGCTAATTGGTGGGAAGTCTGTTGGATTGCACCTCTTCCCCTCGCCGCCGATTTGGGCCCCATTACGGACGCCGCTCCGCCTGACAGCCGGTGTCCTAGAGCGAGGAAAAGCTCTTTCTCCGGCCAGCTGCACCTTACTGTCAACAATTCTACCTGACGCACTACTGCTTGGATCCAAGATAGGGCCCAGCCGAATTCTGATGGTCTTCTTTTTTGCTGGGATGTATTCATAGTCCAGCTCTAGGCGCCATACAGAGTTCTTGCTGCCACTGTTGTAAGTCGCCTATGGCGGGTTCAAGCGGCAGCCATCTTGCTTCCTCCCACCGGTCGAATACTAAAGACTTTCAACTAAAGAGAGTGTTATTATACACTACAAATGCCACAATGCACTTTGGGTGAATTGTGTGTTGATATGCCAGGCATATTCTCCCAAACCCTCTTTTTATGAATGAATGTATATGTTATTTTTTTATATTTTTCGGTGTTTATATGTTTAAAACTAATTTGTTCAGAGTTTGGCAGACGTGATGCTGGATACTCCATCACAAATGGTGTCACACGTCCCATTCACTGTACTACAAGTGCATTATAGCCTATGGCACATGTGATAGGGCACACAGTGTATTGATCATGTTTTGACAGAATATCCCCTCCTCCAAACCCTAAATTTGACCCTTATTCAATTCTCTGGTGACAGCGAATGACAGCTGTGTCCATAAAAATCGGTAAAGGAAAGTTTCCATCCTTGTTTATAGAAAAGGAAAACTCATGTGCCCACACAAACACGTAGGCCCTTATTACAGTATGTCCCCTGAATATCTAAACCACAATATTGATGGGACACAACAATATCAGAAGAATATTGAAAACAAAATATCGACAGGTAAGTAAGTCTAGATTTTCTATACCTAACTCCACATATCCTATAAAGTAGATATATATTCAAGGTGAGTAGATGTGGAGTTAGGAATAGTAATTCTATACTTCCCTATATGCACTCACCTCTTGATATTTTGTCCCACGACATTTTGTCCTTGAAATTCTTGAACCACAATATTGATGTTGCCATTCAGTAGAATTCTCCCTTATTACAAGTTCGTCAGCAATAGCAACTATAGTGCAAACACGCTTTCCTCCTGAACTGATGACTTGTCATGCTTGCATTCTGCACTGCCCTGGTTTTTCCCCTCAATCAAATTTTGCCAGGTAACACCTAATGAAATTTGTGCTGTAGAAAAAACAGAAGATTCCTATTTTTGCAGCTCGGAGTGAGGGTAAATGTGCAGAATTTGCATTTGAACCCTCATTTCCCCTTGCAAAATTCATAATGATGAGGTACTGCACATGGGAACTATGGCCTCCCTGTATTTTTCCACGCTGCCCCAGGAATAGAGTAACAATTACTAGGTTGGGCCTTTATATGAATGTTGAACAAAGAATAGAGTAGGAGATGCCATACTTTGCATTGTGTTCACAAACAGTTCTGGATTATGCTAGAACATTCCACACAGGGGAATTCAATAATTTCTTCAAGATTATGTTTAAAAAGCTGCTAGTGAAGAGTCCTCAGAATCCTCAGCGCGTGGCTGTTCAAAAGTTAATCGTCAATAATAGAGCCAAATCCACCACATTTATGCAGAGTACTCGGAAACCTTCTCTTAATGCACACTCTAGGGATTAACAACGCAACATCCCATGTTTAGCAGCGAGGTTCCTGACACACAAAAGGCCAAGAAACCTATTACATCACAAACAAAGACGTCCTCCCGGGAGCGCCGAGAATGCCTCTCACGGTGGTTTACGCACATTAAAGTAATTAGCCTGTGTCTGAAGCATTTACTATGACGAAGAATAACTGATCACTTAACCATGAAAGTGCAGATCTGCAGAAGTGGAAAGAGACACGATGGAAAGAAACGCCGAAGGCCACATCACATTATCCTGGAAGTTTAGGTTGTGCAAATTTGTGGCATTCAACGTTTGTTACTCTTATTATGCAGGCAGTATTTACTAAAACTCGAACAGCATTGTATGCCAAAGGTCCACAGGTGCACTGGCGTGTATTTGTTTACTTATTTAATAAGCGAGTTCTGCAGAAAGGCGCCAGCTGGCTCTAAGCAAACATGCATTGGCAAAGACAGTAGGCATGGGTTTAATATGCCACCTCGTATGAAGCCAGACTTAAAAAAGTGTGCCTTTGTGCATGCCTTAGCAACAAGGAGCTGATAGGGGACGAGACAAGGAGCTGTAAAATACTCTTCATGCATTAATTATAGTGCATGCACTCAATTCGAGTTGGAAGAATATACCAAAACAACTAATAACATTTGGCAAGAAAGAATATGCTTCTTGGATGAGCCAAGATGTGACTTGCAAAGTGTAAAACCAATGACTGAAAGAGGAAGGTAAGAGAGCTAATGATCGAAAGGGCAGACTCAAAGCCCACTGTATCTATAATGAAAATATTAGGTATGTTTAGACATCTACTCTGTTAAACCTAGACGTAAAAATAATTCTTCAAATAAATTAATTACTGTGACTATACAGCTTAACCTACACAAAAAAAGTTACAGATTAAATTAGGAAGTTTTCACTGCCTTTAAACCCGTTAAGGAGATATAGCATTTGATTTTCTCGAATAAGTTGTTCTATATCCATGGGCCCAACACAGATAATCTGTAGCCCCCATTCAAGTGGAGTTTAGTCCTGGAGATCTCGAGGAGAATCTGACTGTCTGACCAGAGTGCACGTGCCAGGGCGAATGGCAGTAGCCTCTCCTATAGATAGATTGGTGTTATCGCCTGAATATCAAGGCAATAGAGAGGTCTGTCCCCACAAAAGAAACCTGTTATATCCCTACTTGTGACCAAAACAATAGGGGCAAAACTTGTCTTTGTGTTTTTTCAGACACCCACCCATGTGTTAATCATGCGGCATGCTTCATCATCAGGTCCGCACCCGGCGTAGCATTAACTGTGCTGCTGATTTTCAATGAGAAAAACATGAGGTTCTGATTGGGCATACGCATACCAACAGACAGCTGACCCTGGTGGAAATACGCACTCATAGACACATATTTTTAGAGTTTACAGTGTCTCATGAAGTGCGCGGGATAATTTCTGAGAGCCCGATGACATAAACACCCGGAAGTGTAGGAGTGGTAACAAGCGAATAAGTGTATGGTGTGAATGACCATGACACGTTTTATATGGAGTATTGGACCTTGGGCTTAACAAAGAGGCCAACTGGTGCTGAAAAAATTCTGAAATCTTTATACAGAAATCTTTATACAGAATCTTAATACAGAAGCACAGTTAATGCTTCTAGAGCATCAAGCTTATTTTTAATTTTGCCAGGGGGTTCCTCAAATATAGTGTCAGTGAGGTATTTACCCTAGGCAATTTCAGCCTAATTTGTGTTATTCCTGGCTGTCTCTAGAGGCTAAGGGACATGCTTTTATGATACCTAGGCGCAGACTTGTTTATGAAGCATGCCGCATGATTAGCATGTGGGTAAAGTCCAAAAACACAAAGAAATGTTTTACCCCTATTGTTTTGGTTGGAAGTATGGATATAGCGGGTTTCTTCTCTAGGGACAGACTTCTATATTTTCTTGATATGCTATAAGAGAAAGCTGATGTTTGGTAACACATAACAAGCGTCTTCCTCCCTCATGTTTATATTGTTATCCCCTAAAGACTAGACAAGCCAGTTTAAAAAAAGTTACATCATGGATTTCCAGTCTGATGGGGCTGAGGCAGGGACATTCGCCCATCGTATATGCGTCTTTATTATTATATGATATATTTTCACAACACAAAATGATAAAAGTTAAGTGTAAGAAATTGGGTTATTGGTTGAAGGGGGGGAACCCTACTCAAGCTACAACAACAATCCTTGTCAGTGTGAACAACAAAAGGCTATAAATTAACCTATACTTAGCCCTCTGGTAGCTTGGCACAAAAGCAGTTGGGCTTAACTTAGAGGCAAAGGGGCCGATTCCGATTCGGGCCGGAAAACGTACCGACCGACTCGGAGCCGGAATTCATTCCGACCGACACGTACCGGTGCAGCCCGACCCGCAAAGTACGATGAGAAGCGTGCAAAATCCGACCGACTCGTACGGAACACAAGCTGAACGACCGAACCGCGCGGAAAACAGCTATCCGGCCGGGAAAACCACGCGAATCGAACCGACCGACACGCACCAGGAAGAATCCCGAGCGAAAGCGTACCCGCGAACTCCGACCCGCCAGAGTACGATGCAACGCGTGGAAAACACGACCGAGTCGCACGGAGCCCAAGCCGTACGACCGACACGCATACAAAACTGCGAGCCGAAGCAACCCAATACACCGCGACCGACGCGTACGCAGCACAGAAAACAGCACAAACACAGCGTGAACGACTCGGAGCTTCTGCACGAGACAACTGCAGGGTCCGACTCGGTCAGAAGAACGTCTCCTACATGCACAAAAAGTACTAAGGAAAAAACACAAAAAAAAAGGCCAAACAAGCAATTACAAAGCCAATAAATACTGGGGGAAACAGGGAACAAAGACACACCCACAACTCCACCCATATAAAGGACACAAATCCCTACCATGATCCTTTGCAAATTCAAATTACCTGCCAGCACTCAACACCAACAGACAGCAACCACACACACACTCACAGCTCATCCATCACACAAGCCACACACCAGCAGCACCTCAACAAATAGCACCCTCACATACACCCAGCAAAACACACACTCACACACCCTCACTTGCACACCAACACACACATCACTCACCATCACCACCCATCACCATGCCCCCAAAGAAGAATCAAAAGTTCCTAGATAGTGAGTTGGAAGTCCTGGTAGATGAGATCCTCAGGGTAGAGCCACAGCTGTTTGGTACACTGGTCCAACAGACACCCATGTCGCAGAAAACCAAGATGTGGGAGAGGATTGTCGACAGGGTGAACGCACAATCACCATGTTTGCGCACAAAGGGAGACATCCAGAACAGGTGGTATGACGTGCGCAGGAGGGTCAGGGAGCTGTTGAAGAAGGACTACCTCTTGAGCCAACACACCGGCAGTGGCCCTCCTGCCAAACCAGTATACCTCAGGCCCTGGGAGGAGAAGGTGCGGGCCATCCTACCACCAGTGAGCGTATATGGACTAGAAAACATCCCAGAGCCTGGTGAGTACACAACAAATGTACACAATATTGTGCGACAATACACACACATCACTGTCAAGGGGAGAGTCAAACCATGCACCCTTAGCAAATCCACAGCAACCAAAACAGAATCATCCCAAAATGTGTATGTCAGTCAGATAAACACAACACATGCCATCTCATAGTGATATGTAACTGTGTCATCACATGTACAAACACAACTACAACTACAGCTAGGCAGCGGCACAAATATAACTAACAAACACATCCAGACATGTAGCCACCACTACAACACCACCTCACAGTGAAGCCCACTGAAAGGAAGGAATCCTGTGTATGCTGGGCAAGTCAGTGTAGCCAATAGCATCATGGGAGTCGTAGTCACAGATATTGCCCACCCTCACAATGCGCACATCAACACCACCATGAACCATGCTCACATCACAGGGAGTGGAAAACAACTGACAAGATGGCTGACACTGGCTACTGCTGTGGGGAGCACAAGGTCTTGCTGGCAACTGTGCACCAACCAATAGCAGGACACCACTGACTGACATCCTGAAAGACAACTTGCACTCCCTGCAACGGAAGCACGTTCCATGGTGGAAAATCTGGCTGGGTGGGAAGGAGGACTGACAGCACTGACATAGTTACCAGCAGCTCCACTCACACACACCCCTAACACAAACTCCACACAACTCACCTGGGAGAATGCATTGCCTCACACTCTAATCAAATATCCCATAAAGAACCACAACCCTGGGTCATGCTGTGTGAAGCACAGGGACACACATGGGACTTGTAGCAAAACTAACCCCAGGATAACACTGTCAGCCATCTTGTCAGCACAGGCACACAACCCCACAGGGAAGCAGAGTCAAAAGGAAGGAAGCATGGGCATGCTGGGAAGGGGGGTGGAGGCAATAGCATGATGGGAGTGGTAGTCACAGCCCAACATCCCCTACCCGCATGGCCCAGCAAGCTCACACTAAAGCATGCACACCTACCAGGTAGTGAAAAGCCACATCAAAGATGTCTGACGCTGGTGCTATGTTGTGGGGAGCACAAGGCCCTGCAGGGAACTGGGCACCAACCAACAGCAGGACACCACTGTCAGCCATCTTGCCATTGCTGTCACACTCACACACAGTGAAGTACACTCAAAATGAAGGAAGTATAGGCATGCTGGGAAGGGCGGTGGAGGCAATAGCATGATGGGAGTGGTAGTCACAGCTCAACATCCCCCACCCGCATGGCCCAGCAAGCTCACACTAAAGCATGCACACCTACCAGGTAGTGAAAAGCCACATCAAAGATGTCTGACACTGGTGCAATGTTGTGGGGAGCACAAGGCCCTGCTGGGAACTGGGCACCAACCAACAGCAGGACACCACTGTCAGCCATCTTGCCATTGCTGTCACACTCACACACAGTGAAGTACACTCAAAATGAAGGAAGTATGGGCATGCTGGGAAGGGGGGTGGAGGCAATAGCATGATGGGAGTGGTAGTCACAGATATTGTTCACCCTCACAATGCGCACATCAACACCACCATGAAACATGCTCACATCACAGGGAGTGGAAAACAACTGACAAGATGGCTGACACTGGCTACTGCTGTGGGGAGCACAAGGTCCTGCTGGCAACTGTGCACCAACCAACAGCAGGACACCACTGACTGACATCCTGAAAGACAACTTGCACTCCCTGCAACGGAAGCACGTTCCATGGTGGAAAATCTGGCTGGGTGGGAAGGAGGACTGACAGCACTGACCATAGTTACCAGCAGCTCCACTCACACACACCCCTAACATAAACTCCGCACAACTCACCCGGGAGAATGCATTGCCTCACACTCTAATCAAATATCCCACAAAGAACCACAACCCTGGGTCATGCTGTGTGAAGCACAGGGACACACATGGGACTTGTAGCAAAACTAACCCCAGGATAACACTGTCAGCCATCTTGTCAGCACAGGCACACAACCCCACAGGGAAGCAGAGTCAAAAGGAAGGAAGCATGGGCATGCTGGGAAGGGGGTGGAGGCAATAGCATGATGGGAGAGGTAGTCACAGCCCAACATCCCCCACCCGCATGGCCCAGCAAGCTCACACTAAAGCATGCACACCTACCAGGTAGTGAAAAGCCACATCAAAGATGTCTGACACATGCTATGTTGTGGGGAGCACAAGGCCCTGCTGGGAACTGGGCACCAACGAACAGCAGGACACCACTGTCAGCCATCTTGCCATTGCTGTCACACTCACACACAGTGAAGTACACTCAAAATGAAGGAAGTATGGGCATGCTGGGAAGGGGGGTGGAGGCAATAGCATGATGGGAGTGGTAGTCACAGATATTGTTCACCCTCACAACTGTCCCATCAACACCACCCTGAACCATGCGACCATCACAGGAAGTGGCAAAGAACTGACAAGATGGCTGACACTGGGTACTGCTGTGGAGAGCACAAGGCCCTGCTGGGAACAGTGCACCTACCAACAGCAGGACACCACTGACTGACATCCTGAAAGACAACCTGCACTCCCTGCAATGGAAGCACATTCCATGGTGGGATATCTGGCTGGGTGGGAAGGAGGACTGACAGCACTGACCATAGTTACCAGCAGCTCCACTCACACACACCCCTAACACAAACTCCACACAACTCACCTGGGAGAATGCATTGCCTCACACTCTAATCAAATATCCCACAAAGAACCACAACCCTGGGTCATGCTGTGTGAAGCACAGGGACACACATGGGACTTGTAGCAAAACTAACCCCAGGATAACACTGTCAGCCATCTTGTCAGCACAGGCACACAACCCCACAGGGAAGCAGAGTCAAAAGGAAGGAAGCATGGGCATGCTGGGAAGGGGGGTGGAGGCAATAGCATGATGGGAGTGGTAGTCACAGCCCAACATCCCCCACCTGCATGGCCCAGCAAGCTCACACTAAAGCATGCACACCTACCAGGTAGTGAAAAGCCACATCAAAGATGTCTGACACTGGTGCTATGTTGTGGGGAGCACAAGGCCCTGCTGGGAACTGGGCACCAACCAACAGCAGGACACCACTGTCAGCCATCTTGCCATTGCTGTCACACTCACACACAGTGAAGTACACTCAAAATGAAGGAAGTATGGGCATGCTGGGAAGGGGGTGGAGGCAATAGCATGATGGGAGTGGTAGTCACAGATATTGTTCACCCTCACAACTGTCCCATCAACAACACCCTGAACCATGCGCACATCACAGGGAGTGGAAAAGAACTGACAAGATGGCTGATACTGGGTACTGCTGTGGGGAGCACAAGGCCCTGCTGGGAACTGGGCACCACCAACAGCAGGACACCACTCACTGACATCCTTAGAGTCAACCTGAACCCACTGCAAGGGTGGCATGCTTCATGGTGGGATAACTGGGCTGGGGGGAGAAGGAGGGCCGGATGTCAACCAAATACAACCAATGCAGACCATGTACACACCCCAACATTCAAATTGAAATGCTCAAAGTATGCAGGACAATGTGCTACACCAATATCAACCTCTGACTGTGACAACTTAGGACAATGCAATGTACAGGCCCGCATCCAGAGGTACAGTCACAACTGTCAGGTGTGTCAACCATTGATGCCTGCAGAAACATAACATACATTGTGTGTGTCTCCCAAAAACAGGTGATGATGGGGACACAGCAGCAGATGCTGAGGAGTCCCTTTCCCAGGATCCAGGGGAAACGGAGCTCACTGGTGTGGAACAGCCTCTGCCCTCCTCGGATGACGAAGACCTACCTGGCACCTCCGGAGCGAGTCATCATGCAGCACCAGCAGGACCACCAGCTGCACCCCCTGCACCTACCCCTCCAACGACTGACAACACACAAACCACTCCTGCCGACACGGACAGACCAAGGACCACCACCACCAGCACACGGACCCTTGCCCAACGTGGGACTATGGACACCAACACCACCAACAACCCCCAAGGGGGCCCAGGGTCACCTGTGCGTGCCACCTCAAGTACTGCACGTGTCACCAGGGGTGGTGGGAGGGGTGGTAGACATAGGTCGCTGCTCACAGAGGGGTCTGGACTGCATGATGACCCACAACTGGTACGCATAGCTGATGCGTACCATACCAGCACCGGAGAGCTCAGCCAGGTAGTGGGGATCCTCAGGGACATACGACAGCAGCAGGCTGCCCATCATGCACGCTTGGAATTACACATGTCCCGCATGGAG